>PVKZ01000156.1:1104933-1310276 GCA_004027375.1 Macroglossus sobrinus | reverse complement strand
GTCCTGCATAGGTTCTTTTGAGAAATCAGCTGCCAGTCTTATAGGTGTTCCTTTGTAGGTAACTAACTGCATTTCCCTTGCTGCTTTTAAGATTCTCTCTTTGTATTTAACCTTTGGCATTTTAATGATGATGTATCTTGGTGAGGGCCTCTTTGGGTTCCTGGTTTTTGAGATTCTCTAGCTTCCTGGGGTTGTATGTCTATTTCCTTCACCAGATGAGGGAAGGTTTTTATTATTATTTCTTCAACTAGCTCTTCAACTTTTTGTTCCTCTTCAGGTACCCCTATGACCCAGATGTTTTTACCCTTTATCTTGTCCCACAGTCTTATATTATTATTATATTCTCAGCTCCTTTTTTCTTCCTGTTCTTATTGAGTGTCCTTGGTTTCCCCATCCTCCATATATGTCGTTTGGTTCTCTTCCTTATCCACTCTTTGATTCCCTCTAATATACTCTTCATCTCAGATAATTTGTTCTTTATTTCTGACTGGTTTCCTTTTATAATTTCCATTCTATTTTTATGTTTTTTTTAATCTCTTTGTTAAAGTTCTCAATGAGTTCATCTACCCTTTCCCTAAGTTCATTGAGCATCTTTATGACTAGTGTTTTGATCTCTGAATCTGTGAGATTGCTGGATTCCATTATTTCTGATCTTGTTCTGATCTCTCTCACATGGTTTCTGCTTCTTTGTCTTCCCATTTTGGCTGCCTTTCTGTGTCTGTTTTTAAGCAAAGCTTCTAAGTCTCCTGGTCTTATTAGTGTGGCTTTGTGTAATAGGAGTCCAGTGGCACAGTCCTGAGAGGGGTTCAGCTGCAGGCCAAGTTTAGCCCCAGCCTGTGTCCCTCTGGGCCACCTGTTAAGATCAGCAAACAATTCACAGATGCTATGGTTATAGTTGTCCCAAGTGCCATGCCAAAACCCAGACCAGCTGCCACCAGTGTGGATCTTGGGGTTGGCTCAGTAAGGAGCACTGAACTACAGAGGATACAACTGAATGTGGTTTGGGTTGGGTGGCAAGTTGGGGGAGGTGGAGTTTCAGGAATCATCTGGGCAGAGTGACCTCTGTTATCCAGTTTTATGATGTCTCAGCTATGGTGGTGCTATGTCTGTACCCTGGGAGGAGGAGGGCTCAACAGAGGAACTATGGATACCATCAGCACTTCTGCCAGGGAGAAAGCCTCACCTCCAGCCCTTACTCCAACAAGTCAGTTATCCCTGTAAGTCCTTGGTACCCTGGAACAGCCAACCCAGTACTGGTGCTCAGAGCAAGCAAGTCTGTCATCAAGCCAAAGTCCGGTTGTGGACATGACCCCTTTAAGAGGCGTCTGCAGCTATAGCCTCTGTCCTACTCAGCAGATGGGGACCAGGCAGCCTCATGTCTTTGCCCTCTCCTACCTTCTACTGTTGCAGGTTGAATAATTATTTCTCTCCTTAGTTGTAAGGCTTCTCTGTTTATCTAGATTCCAGCTTGCTGTTTCCATCCCAACTTTGATGTGGTTGCAAGAGAAATGAACAAAGCCACTATCATCTGAGTCATTTTTAGGTGCCTCTGTCTAATGGCTTTAATTTAGAATATTTTGGTGTATGAGGTATGAAGAGGGTATTAGAATATTTTAAAAGAGAAGTGATTATTTGGTTACAATCAGTTATATGAAATAGTCAGCATATATAATAATAATTTGAAATTATCCTGTAGAAGAAATTTTAACCTGGTTGGGATGGTTCATGGCATACTCCTAGAACATCAAAGGGTTCATGTGTTCAATGCTGCATCTTTCTCTTGCTATTTCTTTATGTTCCCAAAAGAAGAACTGTTTGTTGGAGTGTTACACAACTTGAACACTCAAACAGGTGTTTCTTTGCCTTCTTGTCCAGCTATCAAATAATCATCATAAACAGTATCAAAATGAGTCTTATTTCCTTCTGAAGAGGGTTAGAACTGACTTGGTCTCCATAATTAGTCATACTTAGGAAGCAGTGTGCTCATTCTAAAATGCTGGCATAGTCACATTGACTTTTCAAAAACACTTGTGACATAGATGATCTGTACAGTAGAAGTTACTTGGAAGATTTAAATTGCTCTAGGAATTTTATCTAATTCTTACAGTGACTTCTGTCATGACTGTTATCCAATTTTTACCGCCCTTTCCCACTCCATACCCGCCCCACCAATCCTCAAGTGAATGAAGCAAGATTGTATGATAATGTACAGAGAATACCATTCACATAGCAAGTGTCCATTAAATATTTAAATGGAGAAATGCATGGTCTATTTTATTCATCAAATACCTAGAAAAAGTTAAATAATTATTCCCTCACTTAAAGTTCTACAAACAGATGTTTATAAGCTTCAGTAGGAAAGTAATAGTGCTCTAAGATAATATTAGCTGCCATTTATTGCAACTTTCACTTTGATATGTGTCAGGCTTCTTTCTAAATTAGTTATATGTATTATTTAATTTATATTTCAAAATACTTTATAAGGTAGGCATTATTATTATAATTTTACAGAGGAAAAAACTGAAGCATTAGAGAGATTGGGTAACTAGCCCTTAACCACTGGTCTAGATTGTTATAGGACAGTAACCATTATAGAAACACAGCTGAGCAACTTTAGAACACTTTGTGAAATCACTTTAAGTTCTGAAAGAAACTGAGGTAAAAAGAGGATAATCTAACAAAGGCAAATTTTGCATTTGTATAAGTTTAATCAGACCACAAGCACATGTCTTTCCCAAACTATCATAGGGAGTAGAATAATCTCCCTTTATTCCTTCTCAGATTATTAGAGCTAAGGATTTGTGGAAAATATGGTGCTCCCAAAATGGCAACCAAGGAAGCAGCTGATTGCAGAAGCATATTTGATCCCAACTCCTTGCTCCGCAAGCTCTTCCACATCTGGCAGGACCACAGTCCAAGGCATTTAAAACTATTACCTGCACAATCTCTGCTGATGGTTAAGTATTTAATTTTGTAATTTTTGAGCAGCTACTATGCTATATAATATTCATTATTTAAAACATTGTGGTTGAATATATATAACATAAAATTTGTCATTTTAAGTATTTTACGTGTATAGTTCAATGGCATTAATTACATTCATAATGTGCAGCCATCCCTAAAATCTGTTTCTAAAACTCTTTAATCATCCCAAAAGAAAACTTTGTACCCCTTGAGAAATAATTCCTCATTCTCCTTTTTTCCCAATCCCTGGTAACCTCTAATTCTACTCTATGAATTTGATAATTCTAGATCTTTCATATAAGTGGAATAATACAATGTTTGACCTTTTGAGTCTGAATCACTTCACTTATGATGATGTCAAGGCTCATCTATTTTATAGCATGTTTCAGAACTTTGTTCTTTTTTAATAGCTGAATAATATTCCATTGTATGTATATGTATGTATAAGAAGAAGTTTGTATGTTAACTACAACTCATTTATCTATTTATGTCTTGATGGACACTTTGGTTATTTCTACCTTTGGCTACTGTAAATAATGCTGTTATGAACAAATATTTGTTTGAGTCCCTGTTTTCCATTCTTTTTGCTGTATATCAGGTACTAGTTTTGATGGGTTTATGGTAAGTCTATGTTTAACATTTTGAGAAACAGTAAAACTCTTTCCCACAGCCTCTGTACCATTAAATTCTCACCAACAATGTGCAAAAGTTCCTATTTCTCCATATCCTTACCACTTATTTTTTTTTAATCGATAGCCATCTTAGTAGTTCTGAAATGATATCTCATTTTGGTTTTGATTTGAATTTCTCTAATGACTAATGATGCCAAGCATCTTTGTATGTGTGTTTTTGGCCACTGTTACATCTTCTTTGGAGAAATGCCTATTCAAGTGCTTTGCTCATTTTTAAACTGAGTTTTTTTTTTTTATTTTGATTTGAGCCGTAGGAGTTATAGTTATTATCTTCGATCTTCATTACAACCCTGAAATGAGGCCTTATTATCCTGACTTCACAAAGGAGAAAACCAAGGCCAAGAGAGGTTGGATTACTTGCCTGAGGTCCCATAATAAGTGCCAGAGCCAGAATTTGAACTCATGTGTAGTAGGCAGTCTCTAAGACAGTTCCCCATGATACCCCTTTTCTGGTATTCTCTCCCTCATATAATCTCTCCCTTGAGTGTGAGCTGATGTTAGTGACTCATTTATAGCAAATAGAATATAGCAAAAGTGTTGGAATGGCACTGTTGAGATTAGGTTGCAAAAATATGTGACTTTCTTTCTTTCTTTCTTTCTTTCTTTCTTTCTTTCTTTCTTTCTTTCTTTCTTTCTTTCTTTCTTTCTTTCTTTCTTTCTCTCTCTCTCTCTCTCTCTCTCTCTCTCTCTCTCTCTTTCTTTCTTTCTTCTTTCTTTCTTTCTTTCTTTCTTTCTTTCTTTCTTTCTTTCTTTCTTTCTTTCTTTCTTTCTTTCTTTCTTTCTTTCTTTCTTTCTCATGCTTATTTCTCTGAGAGAAGCTAGTTGCCATGTTTTGGCCTATATAGTTGTGAGACTCATGTGGCAAGGAGCAGAAGGAAGCCTCTGACCAGCAGCCAAGGAGGAAGCAAGGCCTTTAGTCCAGCAGACTATGAGAAACTGACTTCTACCAACAATTATGTGAGAAGCTTAGAAGTGGATCCTTCCTCAGTCAAGGCTTTGGATGAGACTGCAGTCCTAGCCAGCACCTCGATTATAGCCTTGTGAGAGATCTTGAGATACAGACTGCTGGGTAAGGTGTGCCAAGATTCATGATCTACAAAAACTGTGAGATAATTAATGTTTACTCTTTTAAGCTGCTAATTTTTGGGGTAATTTGTTATACAGCAATTTATAACTAACATGCCATATTTACTACACTATTGATAAAAACCTAAAATGAGTATAGATGCCAGGCAAAGACATTTTTAAACAGGATAATGGAGCAAGTACTCCCCCTGGACCTGTTTGAGCATAGCAGCCTGGGCCAGCCTGAAAGAATAGCTAAATTGGGGAGTAGGGATAATCAGACTCTCTGTGGTTGTGAATAGTATAATGAAAAAATATTTGTATATTAACATTTGAATGATTCAGCTTCAGCCTACACTCTAGTCTCCCCTAGGAGAATAAAAAAGCTATTTTCTTAGATATCCTTACCTATTTCTCTGGCTTCTCTTTGTTCTATACCATTAGGCAGAAAGATACCAGGAAAAAGGATAAATGGGGGGTGATTTTTCTCTACTTTAGAACATGTTGGACAAGGTTTATTTACCAGAGTTGTTCAGGCTTTGGGAAGAATGACCCATACAAGGAAGCCAATCCATTCATCATCATCACCACTATCATTATCATCAACATCAGTAAAAACTACTGATGGTGCCTAATATTACAAACATTTAGTTCTTGAATGAACTATAGGGGATTCAAAGAGGCTTTGAGATTTTAAACATGATGGCTTGTGTTTGTGCAAACTTACATTTTTCTGCAGAGAGGGGCTGTAAATTTCATAAATTCTTAAAGAGACCTTGAAACAGTTAAGAACTAGTGCCTGGGTTTCTTAGCAGCATGCCTATACCTGACTATAACTTTATCTTTCTTGAATCTTAGATTAGAGATGGACCTTTCATGCTGTCTAGAGCTTCTTATTGTTGTTTTTCAGATCATCAGACTGGACCCTTGAGATACTGACATAAGCTCACTTTGAGCCCAAGGAAGCCACAGCCTCTCGAGATACTGTGCCTAGGATGGCCAGAAACTCTTCTGATCCAGCCAGCAGTCTAAATCCCTCTCCTTGATGGCTCATTGTGAGTCTCCTCTGTGTCATTGCTTCTCCCTCTCAGGGCAATTTTAACATACCCAGTAAATCTAAGAAGCTACTCTAGCAAATTCTAATCTCTCTTCTGGTGTCATAATGAAAACAATTAGCATTAAATGTAAAAGACCAACATCCATTTTATGTTATCACTCTTTATCAGAGTCTTCTTGAAACTCTCCAGTGTTGAGGAATTTCTATCATCATTGGAAAGAGCCTATTCCATTGTTGGACAACTTTTATTGGAAATATCTTCTTTACTTTTAGGTTCTCTTGTTTTCTGTGACTTCCACCCATTGGTCTTTGTTCTCTCCCTAGGACAATCCTAGGGTTTTCTTTCTTCTTCCACATTGACTGCCATTCCAGTAATTAAAGACAGTTTTCAACTCAATTTACTTTAAGAGCTGTTCTTGTCAGGTTTTTGACTCCCCTCATCTCATCCAATCTGAGAGCATCTGATTATCTATAGTTAAAAAGTTTTCTTCTTCTCACCTCACATGCTTCTTGAAATGAGTTGCATCAATGAAGTCTATCTTTCTCTCTTAGTTTATATTGTAATTTATGGGTGGGGGCTCTAGATGCTGGGGAGATGTTGCTAATGTTATGTTTATACATGTGTGTATATATTTACATATGTCTGTCTCTCTATCTATCTAATCATCATCTATCTATCATCTCATTACCAACAAGTATTAACATCCAATATCTCCATCCTGTAAAGAGAAGCCAGTGTTGTAGTAAAGTCTGACTCTATCATCTGTATTACAGGAGAGGTGGCAGAGAGTAAAGAACTTGGATTTTCCGGTGCCATAGTACATGATTAATCTGAAGGTATCTATAGCAATATCTATGCTTGGAGTTTATCAGGGTACACCAAAACTGGTTGAAAACGAACTTCTTGCCTTTCAGTGGATACTTGGAATAGAATTTAAAATTAAAGAAATAAGGAGATATAACATTATTTCACACTTGGATGCTGTGGAGTAAAATTCATATCACTACTTATGATTATTTAGTTATATCTTGTTTATAGAAGTTTTCAAAGAAGATTGTCCAATGGGAGTTTTAACACTATACCAAGGAGCTTATCAATTTCAGGCATGTGACTAAACAGTGATGATTTTTTTCAAAGCGATGACCTCTATTCTTGTAGCTCTTCCCAGTTTATAAAATATTATTTTTTGTTTCCTCCAGTGATCTTATAGGATAGGCAGGAATCCTTACCCTTCATTTATAGATAAAGAAACAGAGCCTCAGAGAGATCAAGGGACTTTCCAAAAGTCACAGGCTTGGTGAGTGACAAGCGGGGGCTTCAGATTCAGGCTTTAAATTCCAAGTCCTGAGTGTGACCTACCGTTGCACACAGTGGGGCCATAGGGAACCAGAAATGGGACTTCTGGGCTGCCCTTTCTCAGCTGGTACAGAAAGGTAGGTTGGAGGTGAGGGCTGTCAGAATTGCCTTCCTGTGGCCTTGGAGAAATAGAGTAGCTTTTTAATAATGTAAGTATAATTTATATACAGTGAAATGCACAGACAAGACATGTACAGTTTGATCAGTTTTGACAAATGCAGACACTCACATAACCCATGTATGATCAAGATGTAGAACATTTCCCTTACTCCAGAAATATTTTCATCACGGCATGTCCCCTTTCAATCAATCTCACTCCCCCTATCACATTCTTTTGCCAAATAATCTTAGTTCTGATTTCTGTTCCATAGATTTGGAAAACTGGTTTAAGATGGCTCTATTTTGGTCACCTATGGAAATAGCTGGACTGGCAGCAATGACCGTGTCATCTCTTTTGGTTGCCATGGTCAACCTGGAACCAGGCTATATGTGAACCACTTCGATGGGTCTGCCAGCTTATGTTACTAAACAGAGGCAGTGTCTCTGTGGCAACAGCTCCCTTCTGCATTCACTAGGCAGTGAGTGACATTTAAGCAGCTTTGAGACCTTGCCTGAGGCTCTTGTTGGCTTACATATAACATACCACTGGAATCAAGTTAATGTTGAGACAAAATAAAATGTCAGCGCCATCCTATTCCACCTCTGGGGAGAGCGGGTTATAAGCTTATAGACATCTCCTCTGGGTTCCCGTCAAGTTACAGACTCTATCCTGCACATAGGGCTGGGAAGACTGAGTCACGCCCTAAAGCCCATTAGCCAACAGCATCATCTTCAATGGCAACTACCACTACTCCCATGTATTAGTGGTGACTGTCTGAGTGACCTGCATGTGGGAACCACTCCCTCTTTGGGAGGAAAATAGATTTGGGAAATCAGACTATAACCAGAAGGTGGTAGGTAAGTGACTGGACTCAGACTCAGGAGGTGTTTCTAATCAGAGAGTCCTGGCTGCCCAATACTGTTTCCCATACCTGAGCCCCATTTCTAGGCCAGGAAAACTCTTTTTAGGGGTGAGGCCAGCCAAGATAAGCCACCGCCCACCCCCACAAGTGACAGTCAATTTTTCTCGGTTGTTTCTCTATTGCCTCCATCTTATTGAACACTGAACAAATTCAAGTAAACCCACCTCATCCAGACAAAACACATAAAAAGAAAAGACAGTCAATCAAGATTCTGCTTGATTAATGTCTTGGGAAAAAGCTAACATGAGTCTTCAGAGATAAAAATAAATGGCTCGGAGCCTGGGCTGTGGTCATAAGACCTTGTCACTGCCTAAGAGAGGAAGGCAATAGAGGGAATTTGAGCTTTCACCCCAGTGTGATTAAGCTGTACCCTTAACAGGACATGGAAGTGTGTTTTTTTTTTTTGGCATTACTTATGTTTGCTATGTGTGCATGCATACACTCACATACTCACACAGGCAGAGCTGGAATTGAAATCATCTCAAGTGAGAATTCTTGTGATGCATTTAAGGGGCCTGCATTTGACAGGTTGCTACCTAGTTATGGACTAAAATCTCACCAGGCACCCCCATAGCTTATCACCTGTCATTTCAAAACAAAGACATCCTGCTTACCCTTTCTGTGTCACATCTCATCGACTCATTCTCAGCAGAATCTTACTTTCATTACAAGCTCAGTGTCACCTCTGTGACTTTCATCAGATGAGAACGTGAAAAAAAAAGAAAAAAGAAAAAAAATCCCATTCCATGTTTTGACTCGAACTCTAGGTGTTATTCTCTCAGTCCAGCTTGAAAGGAAGAAAGCCCACCCCATGAGGGGGCAGGCCTGCTTTCCTGTCTTCTGCCACCACACAGTCTCTGAAGTGTGTGAAGAAGAGAGGAAGAGACAATTAACACTCAGCACCAATCTGCATTTCCTTTTTAGCTGCCATTTACACGCTGCTCAGGTTTTGAAAACCAGCATTTCATGCTACTCCCTAGAGAGCCAGAACCAGCTTCAGCAGAATCCATCTGCACAGCAGTCACATTGCTGAAATCTTCAGCCAACTCAGAATTCATTTATTTATTTTTTGAAAAATGAGAGTGAGGAAGAGAGTGCAAGCGAGTGATTCAGCGAACTGGGTGAAAAGAATAGATTAGACTGTAGTAATATTTTAAAGCACATGCTTGACCAATCCTTGTGCTGGTCTAGGCAGGGGTGAGTCTGGAGTTTTTCTTTGATCATCTTTTAGTTTAGTGTGAGTGGTGACTGACAATGGGATAACTGATTGTGAGGTTCGAGGCAGGAAAGACACACTCAAACTTTCTGTGCCACTCATCAGCCTGTGTGTCAGCATGCTCTTGCTGATGGGGAATAGCAGGGAGAAAAGCAGTACTGGGAAGTCACTGCTGGTGTGGGACATGTTGCAAGATGCTTTTGGAGAAGGGGAGTGTATATCTTCAACTCCTAAGGTCTGGCCAACTTGCTTTATTTTCTCCAGCCCCCATAGGGTTGATAATTGAAGTATAATATCTTCCATAACCTTCATTATTTTATCATTATTCTTTTTTAAAACTGAATTTACTACCACAGGAGGTCACAGAGTCAATAGTCACAGCTGGATTTTAAAAAGGGGTTGAGTCATTTTGTGATTGGCAAAACAGAAACTCAGCCTGAGACGATCAAATTCCCTGCTTCAAGGCATCAGTAGATCCCTACAGGGGTCAGAAAGAAGTATTATTCTCATGCAAGTCCTGGATCGAATATCTAGGTGAATGGAAAAAAAAAAAAGTTAACTTTTTTTTTTTTTAAATAGAGAGCAGGGCTCAAAGCCCATCCTCACTTCAATAGACTAATGAAGGTTCTGATTTCATCCAGCTCTGCTCAGATGGTGATTATAGTGTTGTGATTATAGTGTTACAGACATATTCCCCAACTAAGCAGGGCAAGATGGCATTGTCTACATGGGCACAGATTTATCCATGAGTGGGTGCAGGTGTGCTCATATGGGGATACTACCACAGAGGTGGGAGGTGAGGTGAGCACATGGCCATTAGAATAGAAATTGGTGAGTTAAAAAATAAAAGACTCATATGAAACCCGTAGTGACCTGTGAATGCAGTTATGTGTCAAGTCAAACCATGTTCTCAGAATACAAGGGTATTTGCCTCTTTCATAGTAGCACAGATGTGTAACTTGGGTTTCTCAGCCCACTAGAGAGAGAGGAAAAACAAGGTTATTATAAACAATTTTTGTTTTTCTGTCTCTGACCTTACAAAGTGGGACTTCCAATCCTTCAAATTCTCAAGTAGTTCTTGGAGTCCCCAGTTATAAAGATGTCTCTATTCTAGTGTTCTGACCATAGGCCACTGCATAAGTTCAAATCTTAGATTTATTTATTCAAAGTAGAGTTAAAAGGAGTGCCCACTATGAACCCAATACTATTCTAGATGCTGAGGAAAGAACAGTTCAAGCTCTCATGTGATTTAGATTCCACTGAAGGGAGACAAATATAAATAAATACAAACTACATTTAGAGATAAATGTTATGGAGAAAAATAAATTGGGAGAGGGTTAGGAAGGAGAGGTGGTGAAGGTTACAGTGATTCAGGGCTCACTTCTGAGGAGATAGTTTAGTGGAGACTAAAAGGAATAAACTATCTAGGGGGAAGAATTAAAGAAGAGAGCAGCAGGCACAAGGCCACAGGGGCCAGAGTGTATCCCAGAAACAGTGAGGAGAACAGTTGACAATTCGAATCTGGGTGTCAAAGGAGAGATCTAGGTTGAAGCTGTCACCCAAGGAATGACTGTAGCTAGAAGAGAAAAGATCTGAAGACTGAAACTCTAGGGGATTCAAACATCTAAATATTGAGGGAGATGAGAAGGAACAAGCAAAGGAGACTGAGATGATCAACTGGTGAAAGAGTGGTGTCCTGGAAGAGAAGAGAAGAAAGCATTTTGAGAAGGAAGGTATGAATACCCGAGTCATTACTGATAGTTTTTCAAATTCACTCACAAAAACAGGAAGGAAAGTAAAGTACATGGACATAAACACATAAAGATGGGTAGAAACTTGCTTAGATTCTTTTTGTGATTGTTCCTATTTTCTCAGTCAAGTGGGAAGTGAAGTTATCAGCTGAGAGTTCCTGAGGGGAAAGAAAAGGCATTGGAGGTTTGAAGAGAGAGAGGAACATGTGACACAGTCCTAGGAAAGTGCAAGGACTAGGAAAAATAACCGTAGACTACCAGGCAGCACAGGGGGCCTGTGTGAGGTTTGTGATAACGACTGAAATGAGTCAGTCGGCATGGCTGTTTTCTTCAGTCTTACTTAGCTGCTCAGGGGCAGGCATGGATAAGGGGAGTATTAGTTTGGACAAGGCTTAAGGTTTTTCAGCTGAGTACAATGAGGGGAGAGTGGATTGAGACCATTGAAGGTATATACAAAGAGTAACACAATGATGGCTCATGGAATCTACATTGGGTAAGGAGGGCAGGAGGCAATGGAGGGGTGACGAACTAGAACACATTAGAAGGTGACTTCATGGTTAAAAGGTTCCAGAAACAACAATTTGCAGGTCCTGTCTGTCTTGGATATAGCCCAAGAATTGCTGGAGCTGGAAGACTGGAAAAATATGCTGGAAAGAGAAGAGGTGTGGTCAGATAGGGAGACCTTGAAATAGCCCAGCTGCAGCTGGAGGTGTTGGTGACATTTAGGCAGGGGCATGGACTCAGTGTGGCAAGCTGAGGGAGGGTAGGACAAAATCCTTGGAGGAGAGGAGGCGGAACAGCTAGGGGCCAGTGCTTTGGGAGGAATGTCTCTACATAGGCAGGTACCCCTCCTGTGCCACCCTGCAGTGGTAGCTGGCATGGGTGGTGCTCCCATAGCCCCATTCAGTGAAGTCTAGTTGGATGTTGAAAGAACCAAAATTGTGATAAAAATAGCTTTGGAAAGAATTTAACTAAACTGAAATCTTCAAGAAATGAGTGGGAAGGATGCCGAGGTCTGAATAGAAGTGGGGAAGGACAATATAAAGGAAGCCCAGCTTGCCCTAAACCCAGAGGCTTGAGAGGAATTGGAAGTGAAGACAGGCTCCATTTGGGTGGCTGTAGGTTTTCCATTTGTTACTTTTGTGACTCTGGGAGTATTATTTAACCCCTTGTGCCTGAGATTTCCTAAACGTAAAATGGAGGTAGTAATTGTACATCCCTCTCAGGATCTTTCTGGAGGATTTGCTATGTATGCAGTGTGCTTATCACAGTACCTGGCCCAGCATAGTTTGTTGTTGTTTGTTTTTAATTGAAGCAGTTTTATGAGCTATCTGGGTTACCAGAGTCCAGGTATTTTTGAAAGGACACAGTGAGCCCTTGCCAGGTGCTGATTTGCTTCTCAAAGAAGGTGAGGTACAGGGCCAAGACCAGATAAAGATGCTGATTTAGCCATGGGAGGTGCAGTTCAGAGAGGAGGGTGAGGAAAGCAGGGCCACAGCCAAGATAGAGCAATTAAATATGTAGAGGGCTGAGTGGCTTGATGGAAGAAATGGAAATAAAACATGTTTCTAATCAGAGCCATGTCGAGGGCTGCCTGGAGGCTGTATTGGTAATTGATGTGCCTCTAACAATAATTAGAAACAGTTTCTGAGGACTTAAAGGATAGAGTCACCTCGTAATATTATTTACCGCAGAGAGTGGTCTCTGGAGTAAAAATGGATGTTATTGTTTCCTTAGAACACATTAGAAGGTGACTTCATGGTGAATAGATTTTTCAAGATATTTGACATTCCCTGACTTTCTATTTAGCTCCTCTTAGTTGCAGAGGCTATTACCATAATGACAATACCTGGATTTATCTCTGTCAATGGCAGAAGCCATGTGAGAGATAAATCCTCCCTATGTGGGCCCCTAACTCAGTAATTTAGCTGCTTTGCCTCTTTGAGCAGCTGAGATACCTGAGAGGTTCTGGGAGTGCAGCAGGCTGAGTACAGCTTCAGTCCAAGAGGGACTCACCCACAGGCTGAGGGACTGGATTAGCATGAATGGAATTACATTTTTCTAATGTGAGCTTTATTTTATGTCACTTGGGATTAAGTGAGATAACATATATAAAGTGCTTAGCTCAAGGCCTGGCACTCAGAAAGTGTTGATCATTATTATTTTCTTGGGCTCTTCTGATAAGACTTAGGAGCTGTCTACATTTGGCACACCCCAAGCTCTAGGGGCGAGAGTAGAGTTGGGAGACAATCAGTGCCATTATTGGGCTGTGAAGCTATTAGGTTATATTCCCCTTGGAAGACACAAGTTTCAGTAGAAAGAGTTTTTTCTTGAATTGGCTTTTCTTTGGGCATAAGCCTGTAGGCAAGATGCCAACTGGAAATTCACCAGCAAGGGGACTATGTAGGGGTTCGAAGTCAAAACTTTATAGAATAGACAATAAGCATTTGCCTTCTGCCCACTCTGTGCTGGCAGCTAAGTGAGTACTGATGTGGTGCCTAAGGAAGGAGGCATGGAGTAGGACATCTATAATTGTAACCCAGACTCCACACTAAAGGGGCAAAGGAAGTCTTGACAGCTCACCCCATGCTCTAGCCCAGTTCACCAGGAAGAGAAACAATATCAACAACTTGTTTGGTCTAAGCCCTACAGATAAATTTCAAAAAGAGTGTTAATGGCATTTTTGGAGAGACAATTCTTCACTGGGTGGGGTTGTCCCAAGCGATGCAGGATATCTGGCACCTGTAGCCCCTGCCCACTAAATGTCAGTAGGGCCTCTGATCACACAGGCACTGCAATGACCAAAAAGACCCCACACAGTTCTTAACCTCCTCAGGCTGAGAACCACAGTGTGAGAGACAACATGATTGGAATACCCTCCCTGCAGATATGCCTGCCCACCAGCTAGCTTGCTAGCCACCGGGCCTAGTTGGGTCACCTCTTGATGCCATTTCTCAAATCAGGGAGGCTGGCAGAGCAAGCTCTTATTCTTGAATAAATGTTTAAAGACCTCATGGATCCTAACTGTCTCCTTGGGGATGTGATCTCTCTGAATGGGCTGTATTAGTTATACTACTCCAGCCATGTGTAAATGTCCCATTTTATCACATGCCAGCAACACAGGGGGATTGACTCTAAGGCTAATGAAGCCAAAGATTTGGAGCCTCTTCCAAGGCTCATATATGAAAGAGACCTGATAAAATTTCCAAATTTGAAAAAAATCCTAAAATTTTATATGACACTAATAGTGTGACAGACACTGTGTACTAATTGCTTTCAACAGTTCTATGAATTAAGTTTTTTCATTACCCCCATTTTATAATTGAGAAAATTGAAGTGCAGAGAGGTTAAATGCCTTGCCTAAGATCACATAGAGAACGAGATTAAGAGTCAGGACTCATATCCCCAAGTTTCTGATTCTAAAGCCCTCAAGCTCGGCATTTGGCTATACTGCCTCTCAGTCAGGGAGAATAAATAATACAAGGAGGTGAAGGTCAAGTAAGCGGGTTTGTATTGACCTAAAGAGATTGTGTCCTGGGCTTGGCTGATAGAAAAGAGTCCCTGAGGAGCTGGGCATTGGGCTGGCAGGGTAGTGAGTAGCAGCTAGCTAAGAGGAACAATGTGGGGGGTGGGTAGCAGCAGTCAGAAGGGAAGCTGAAGAGTTTAACCAGGCCCAACTCAACCAGAAAATTACTATTTTTGAAAAAAAAAAAACCAATGACATTGCCCTCCTCTTGCTAACCAACATACATGGAGCCCTCAGATTCCTCAGTTCTGGAGCAGAGAGGCAGGCCTGGCAAATGGAAAAATGAGCAGAAAGCATTTCACTGAGAGTATTGGAGGCAGCAGCCATTTGAGAAGAGTTACTAGTAAAGATTTGGTATTTGAGGCACAATTTGAGCAAGCAAAGGTGTAGAAAATGTACATTTTCAGAAAATAGTAAAGTCATATATACAAGAAAGATATGCCCAATTTTGGACTCATATTAATCAATAGCAGTGCTTAGCAGAGAGGAGAATTCCAGAGGAGCCAGAAAGACACAGATTTTCTTGCCCGCAAATGAAAGTATTTCTCCAATTTCTTCAGAAGGAAGAGTTAGAAATGTACATGAGAAACAATTTTATAGCACTCACTCAGTGTTATATATAATTATGCTTAAATAAGCTAAGTGTGATTTTCATTATATAATGTAATTCATTATCAACAACCCCTTCTTGCTATCATCAAGTAAAAATATAAAGATCCATTGGGTAATCTGGTATTTTGGCAAAATGAAAAAATGGATTTGCTCTATGAATCATTGGAATGTATCTTACAGAACTATTAGCAAGAGTATATAAAGATCTATGGGCAAAGACATTTACTGTAGAACTGGTTGAACAAATTATGGTTCAGCAGACAGTGGATAACTGCAATCATTTAAAAATGTTTAAGTAGATGTTATATTAAGTGAAAAAATAATGTACAAAAATAATCTTATTGTGTAATGTACAGTCATTATTATTTAAAAAACATTGTATGTGCATATATCTCTATCTATCTCTATCTCTCTATCTCTATCTCTATCTCTATCTCTATCTCTATCTCTATCTCTATCTCTATCTCTATCTATTTATATCTATATATCTATACATATTTGTGTAAATGTTAAAGGAAAAAGTTTGAAAAACAGTGGATAGTTTTGAGGGCTGAAGTTTGATATAAGAAGGGATTCTCAATTTTTCCTTTATACTCTGACCCCGAAGGTAGAAGTAGTGATTACATTTTCCTTTTTGTGCCTTTCTATGTTTTTCCAAATTTCCCACAATGAATCCATGTTGTTTTATGATCAAGTTTCATTTCTGCCTGAGAAGAAGTGCAGTGTAGTGGCTAAGCATATGGATCTAGAGTTGGAATGCTTGGGTTCACATCCCAGCTTTGTAGTGGATGCTAACTGTGGGTAGATGACTTCATCTCTCTGTGCCATAGTTTCCTCATTAGTAACACAGATAATAACAGTATACACTCCACAAGATGCTGGGAGGATTAAGTGAGACCTTATGTGTAAAGGGTGTGATCAGGATTTAGGAAGCATTGAATGTTACTGGACCTCCTTACAGCAAAGGTCAAGCTCAGGGGCACAGGTAGATAGGTTGATGTTGAGCAAAGGGCTATGCTTTAATATCTTCATTTGATAAGAAAGGGACAGGACTCAATCGGAGGCAGAAATATGCCGATGAGATGAGAAGAGTGGCAGTACGTCACTCAAAGTGCTTTTCCTCTCTTAGTAGAACCGCAGGGAAAAGGTCCAGAACAACCTTTTGGTTTGGGTTCCTGCCCACCTTTCTTTGGTACAGCAAAATTTTTCCTCCCTTGCTCCTGCTTAATTTTCTGGGAATGAAGTTTGAATGTTTTTGTAGGGAGCCTGCCCTAACCCTACTCCACTGAGAGGAAGGGACAGAGACAGCTCCCACTTTTCTCCAAGATCTGCAATCTCTTAGTAAATCTGGTCAGGCTGGAACTGTCACTGAGACTTTCCTCAACTTTCTTCATTCTGAAGCTTGAACAAATGATCAGACACCGGGAGCTGAGTTCTGTCCACAGTAGAAATTAGTTTCTCAGAATTTACTGTTGGGCTCTAAGGTTGTGGTTGTTGAAAATAACTCATAGCCCCATTTATGATTTTTTTTTCAGATAAATCATAAGCCAGACAAGTCCAGTATGTATGGCTCTTTGACTTGACTGGTTAATGTAATAGAAAGACCTCCAAGGAACTGAAAATGCTCACCTGGAGGCCGAGTAAGGACAATTGCATATGAAAAATCAACCAAGTATGTGAGAGCACAATGCCTGAGAGCAACCCATTCTCTTGCTAGGTTCGACCGCAGCTCTACCAGAGATCCCTTACAACTCTGAGAGTACAGAGGAAAGCACATATGGCCAAGAAGCTTCACAGTCTGGCTCCAGTCATTACAACTAGCCTCACCTCCTACCAATTTCCCTTCTCCTCATCTCTGCCCTCTGCCCCCTAAGCTATCATGACAGACTTGCTCATCTCTGATGCCCAAGACATGTTTCCCTCTCCAAACCAGCTCATGTTCTCCCATCCACAGTGTTTTTGTGTCGCATCTCTGATCGGCTCTTTCCAGTGCATTTTGACCCAGTTTGACAATAACTTGCTCTATAATGTCTAAGATCCTACAAGGATTGATTATCTCTACCTTGGTCTTTCCTAACATTTTGTTTATACTTATCTCTCCTTTATTTTATTAATATTTAATTATTATTTAATTTTATTATTTATACTCATTTCTCCTATTGTGATATATAGTTAATCAGTAGTCCTCAAACTTCAGTGTGTAAAATAATTTAAAAGCAGCAGCAGCAAAAACAATCTATTGAACATTTATTATGTGAAAACCTACAATTGGAAAAATAGTAGACTACCAAATGGATGGGGTCCCAGCATATATTTTGTTATTGAGTCCTCTCTTCCAGGTGGACACTGGGAATCTACATGTATTAATTAAGTACAACTTCAGGTGACTCTGATTCAAGTGGTTGGAGACACACTCTTTGAGTAACAATGTAGTAGACTTTTAGCTTATTCAGTGGTCCTCAACCTTTTTGGCACCAGACACCAGTGTTCCTATGAGAATCTAATGCTTGATGATGTGAGGCGGAGCTGAGGCGGTGATGCTAGCACTGGGGAGCAGTTGCAAATAAAGATGTAGCTTCACTCGCTCACCTACTGTTCACCTTCTGCTGTGTGGCCCAGTTCCTAACAGGTTGGGGACCCCTGGATTATATGAATGTAACAAAAATCATTTATAATACTGTTATAGTATAAATTTGAATCCAAGTGCTTTGAGCCTGGTGTGTAAGAACCAGTCATTTAGTGAGTGAAGTTAATTAACCATCTAGGGCACTCACCTTAATGATAGTTTGTGGTTCTCTTCTAGTTTTTGAATAAATGGTGTAGCCATTCCTAAACAAGTATACTGGAAAACTCGATTTTGCAATACATGGGAAAAAGTGCTAGGTACTATGATTGCAGAATAAAGAAAGTATTATTGGGCAACAGAAGAGCAAAAATTAATTTTGACTAGGATAATTAATTTATAGCTAGCAGTTGAATGAAATGCCAAAAGCAAACAAACACAGACAGGTGTTGTTTTTCTGACAGCATTTGCAATTCATTTGTGTGTTGCTTGCTATGAGCAGGATCATGAGTGTAACAGGAGATCTGTGAATGCCAGTCGTTAAGACAAGGAGCTGCCAAGGAAGACAGTGATATGGTCAAAGAATTTCATTTTTCATTTCAGAAATCTCATTTCAATTATACCTTAATAGATAATATTGAGATATATTCAATTCCAAAGCCAAGAAAATCATAATATGGGGAAAGCCTTTGCAGACGTTATACAATAATTTACCTTTGTAGAATTTTGACATTTCCCATTGGAAGTGTGAAATTATGCAATTTTGATATGATTGATCAATTCCAGAATAATCTATTTGTCCAAGCAGTGAACTTTTGGCAATTCTTTCTCTCTTTCTAGCAGTGTTTTGTTGATCAGCTGAGGATTTAGTCAGAGGAGCTGAGAAAGGACCCTGGAATTTAACAAGAAACACCATATTTACATTAGACATTTATGTATTCATTAACAAATTCTAGAACTATTTCTTGAGTACGTACTATATGCCGAGCATAGTGTTAAGCAGTAGGAATCAATATTCCACAAAATAGGTTCACTCTGACCTCACTCTGATATAGATACAGTCTAGTGGGAGTTATGGAAAAGTAAACAGGCAATACAATGAACACTGAAGTGCAGGATAGAGTGCTATGGGACATATAAGAGGTATCTATTTACATCTGACGTGATTGATAGAAGTAGCTTAAGCCTTTGTTTCATATCCTAAGAAGTAGGAGTAATGAATTCTTTGGGAGAGCCCATAAACTGACTTATGGGACAAAGAGGAAGTGCAAAGTCAGTAAACAGGGCTAGCCAGAAAGGCAGTTAGAGACATATTGAATTTACATACATCCATGCCAGCAATTTAAGGACTGGCCTCTCGGTGATCATTCCTGGGAATGATTCTTTAGTCTGGTGTCCTTATAGGCTGGCTATGGGTTTGCAGTGTGGTATGGTATCTTAAGGGTGCTGCCCAGGGACTAACTCTCACAGAGGAGAAATGGCCTGGGCCTGGACCAAGGACTTCAGGTAGACCGAACAAGTCTATGCCTAGTGTCCCAGAAGCTTATAGTTCACTCTTTGAGCCTCATATTGGTGAATTCAGCTTCATATAACAGAAACCACTTTAATGAATTTAAGCATAAATACTACTAGTTATGAAGTACCTAGAAAATATTTGAGGGCCAGAAGAGCTGGCTCTAAGATGAGCTTCCAAGAACACTCTCAGCCCCCAAAGTCATACAAACTTCAGCTATGGGACCCATTTGCAGGCCCAGTTTGATCCAGATCCCGAGCCACTTGTAGCAGAGGCAGGTGAAAGAACTCCGGTTTTATCATTCAAGAGGATTCAAAATAAAAATTGATCTGGTATGTGGGTCACCCTGGATTCATTCCTTTACTTACTCATTTAACCATACCTCCTAATGTGCAGTAGGCACATAGTGATATAATGGTAAGCAGTCTGAAAGATGAGTCAGACTTTCTTAGATGAAAACGTGATGGAAGAGCATATTAGGTAAGAGAACGGGATGTGCTTGAGTCCTCTGGCTGCAGTGGAAGTAATGAGAGGCACTGTGGCTGGGGGGGATGGGTAAGGCCTAGACAAACAGGGCAGTGCTTGACCCATTAGGGACTTTCACCTTCTCCTAAGGGCAAAGGAAAGCCACTGGAAAAGGTTTTAGGTGGGAGGATGAACATGATCAGATCAGTGTTTAAAAGTTGCTTTGCAATTTAAAAAATATCCTATGCATTCTCTCTTTCTTGAAGGATTTCTAGGCTAGGGAGGGGTAAGAGTAGAAATGGGGAAATCAGGTAGGAAGCTTTTGCAGTAGTAGTGGAGGTAAGAAATAATAAGTCAGATGGGTTGGGAATGGTGGTCAAGAAAAGAAAGGTACAGAGCAGAGATATTTTTGAGGAGGAAAAAGACAATTTGAGAAAGAAGATCAATTGTTTTTTGTCTCGTCACTTCAAACTCAATTTTCACTTTTAGACTTGTGCCCCTTCACATATTTATCTTTTCAACTTATATCCGAGTATTAGAATATCAAAAGGAAAAGATTTTTTTAAAAGAAAAGTCATATCATAATATGGGTATGCTTACATATACCCATGCCAAAGATTCTGAAATGGTATAAAATCTGTATTATACAGTGTTATAAGAGCATGAATTTTGCAGACAGAGTATTAGCTATGTGGCCACAGATAAGCTATTTCATCTTTCTAAGCTTCTATAAAATAGGGTTAAAAACAGTACTTAACTGGGTGGGTTGCTCTGAGAATTAAATGAGATTATCCATAAAAGGCCACTAGCATAGAGCTGGGCATAATTAAAATGCTCAATGAATGTTAACAAGTACTATTATTCCTAGAGTTTAGCTGACCATCCTCTACACAGTTGATTGATGCTTGTGTGGGCCTTCAGAGCCAGCACTGAGCACTCTACATGCAGTTATTGCATGACAGACTTGTGCACAGATTGCTAGGACTCTTAAAAGGTGGTTCAACATATTGAATTTAATTCTGCCTTTTACTCCCAAAGCCAGGTTCTGCCTCTGGGACTGTGCAGAAGATGTTAGAGAAGCACTACATGGTGAAGATGATGTGGAGGAGAGGAGAAAAGACAACTGATGAGGGAAAGACGACAAAGTGGAACACAGGATTCCTGCTCCTGTTGTGTAATTTTGGTAGTAGTTTTAGTGTGGCTCATTTTGTTGTAGCTCTGATTTGTTCTTTCTCCTTATTCATTTATTGAACATTTACCACATGCCAAGAACTGTTACAAGTCCTGGGGATACAGATATAAACAAAGTCACAACTTCTGTGGAGCTTAAATTTTGGCAGGGTTATCTCTCTTGTCAGTAAATTTTATTCTCCTGGAAGTTTTAGTTGGGCCTAACTTCTTCCTTCATGGCAAGAATAAAAGGAACCAATGGAGCACATTGTCTGTTCTAGAGCCACATTGAAAAGAAAGTCCTATTGTTTGGAGTTTGGTGCTTACTCCTTTGGGGGAATTCAGTTTATATTCTGTAAGGGAGGGAAATAATAGAGAAGTTAATAACCCCAATAAACGTTCCTCCTATTAATCCTCAAAATATCCATATGAGTAATATATTATTGTCATACATGAAGAAACTGATGCTAAGAGGCTAAGTGATTTTCGCAAATGGAGGTGGGACTCCAAATTTTCACTTGACATCCCACGCTTTCTTGGGAGTTATTGTTCAACTGCAAACACATAATTTAATGGCATTAGGCCAGTTGTCAGTTGACTTGATGTTGGTGGTTGAAATTTCTGGTTAGATTTTATAGTGAGTATGCTTTCTGATTGGCTAGTCTTCATGGCATGTGACGTAGCTTAGTGGTTCCCAAATGCTAGTCTATGGACCAATGCTGGTGTATGACAAAGTTGTCACCAACCTCAGCAACATGTGAAATAAATTTAAGTTGAAGGCTGCTTTTATCATACTCTGTCTAACTTTCTACTATGGAATGATGGTGTTAATAGGAGGTAGCTAGGTTTTTGTTTGTTCTTAAATGTTGTTTACACAATAAAAAGTTGGAAAACCTAGGTCCTTTAATTCTTGTTTGTTGTTGTTGTTGTTAAAATTAACTGTTTTATAAATTCAAAAGGCTGGGGAAAGCTGATATAGTTAACTAAATAAAAACTAGAATTTCTGGTATGGAATACTGAATATTAAAAAAAGTCTTTCTGTTACAAAGCACCTAAAAATAATGTAAAATTGGAGAAATTATATATTTAAAAATGCATAGTTTGTTGACAAGAAAGGAAATTCCTAGAGGTCAAAAATGACAAGAAAGTACAAATCAGAGAAAACTACATTTGGGAGCAAGGTAGAAAACAGGATCAAAGACTCTTGCTTAATGCTACTATCTCCCAAAAGTGACATCTTTGGAGAAAAGAGAAAATAGGAGGAAAAAGTGCCCCTCAAAGGAAGTCCACTAAATACAACTGCCTGTCCTTGCCTTAGGATGTTAAGAAAGATAGAGTTCTTCTGATAAATTCATAACCATGAGTCACTCTCATTGGATTTAAGGTTAGAATTCCCATTACTAATATGAGCTGAAAAATCCCATGTTGAGAATTCAAAATTGTCTGAGTAGGGTAGTGCCTCCAGGTGCCTGATAGAAGCACACTTAAATTTCTCTGAAGGCATGCACCTTGATTTCAAGTCTTAAAGATTTCCTACAGATACAATTCCAAATAACATTAGCTCATAATTAAAAATCACAAAATAAATGAGGAAATAAGATGTCATAAGAAGAAATCAAGAGAAACACCAAGCAGCAAAATTAGAACTTTATAAACTTTAGATACTAGAAATATTGAATATAAAATATATATAAAAAAGAAGTATTGACAGTATAGGAAATTTCCAAAAAAATATTTTTTTAAAAAAAGAACCAATGAGAACTTGTATAAATGAAAAACACAACCAGTGGCATTTAAAAATTTAAGTTGCATAGTGAAAAGAGAATAAACTTGAAGATAGATATGAAATAATTACTCTCAAAGCATGGAGTAACAAAGAGATTTAAAATATGGGAGGTAAAAGAAAGGGAAGATAAAGTAAGAAGTTACAATAAACATCTAATTGGAATTACAGAAAGTAATAATAGAGATAGATAATGGGGGAGATCTATATCCAAAGTTATAATAAATGAAAAATTTCCAGAACTGATGAAATACAGGAATCTTTAAATTCAGAAATCCTTATGAATACCAAGCATGATAAATTAGCAAGCCACATCTGGGCACACCATACTGAAATTATTGAAGTTATAAAATATCAAAAGATAAATAGATTTTTAAAGAAGCTACAAAGAAAAGAAAAATAACCTATAAAGGAATAATAAGCTGATAGCTGACTTCTTAATAGCAGCAATGAAAATTTAAGGAGAGGTAGACAAAGTTCTTCACTGAAAATAGTTAACAGGCCAAATGTAATACATAAAGAATTACATCTCCAAAAGGCCTAGATTTTATTAGTCTTAAGAAAACAACTTTTCACCTGTAACTGAATTGTCCCACAAACTTGGAATTTAAATATGGACATTCCTCCCACAAGCCCTCCCACCCCCCGCCATTTTTCCAATTAGCCATTTGATGGCTCACATGTCCCACATGCCTTATTATCAAGAAGTTCAGCATCTTCCAAGAGTTCCAATGTCCCTTAAATCGAATTGTCTAAGAACACTAGACACTTTTTCCAAAACCTGCTTAACCAACACTTATATGATCCAGAAAACTATTCAAAGACTCTCACAGAAAAGAGATCTTAAGGTGATATTTTCTCCTTTGCTATAGACTGCATCTCTCCAAAATTCACATATTGAACACTTATCCCCAGTGTAATGGTATTTGAAGGTGAGGTCTTTGGGAGGTCACTAGGTCATAAAATGGAGCTCTTATAAAAGAGATCCCAGAGAACTCCCTTGTCCTTTCCATGATATGAATACATAGTGAGAAGATGGTCACCTACAAACTACTCAATCTGCTAGTGCCTTGATCTTGAGCTTTCTGGCCTCCAGAACTGTGAGAAATAAATTTCTGTTTATAAGCCACCCAGTTTATAGTATGTTATAGTATTCTGAGTTAAGACATTCTCCTAAACCAGTAAGGTCTTCTCTTTTCCAGTCCACTTTCAGGAACTGACCCCTATTGGGCGAAGTTTACTTATATCACAACACAGTTACCAACTTCTCTTGCAAAAAAGAACAAAACTCACAAAATCAATCTCTTGTGGGGCAATTCTATTGGGCAAACTACTAAAAATGAAATACCCAAACAGGGTTTTACTTGTGGTTTACAGGTCTGCTCATGTGAAAATCCCACTCCTTGTTTATTTCCAAATAGCAAAAATATTTCTGATGGTATATGATTCCCAATGAGATAATGTTAGCAAACCTTCACATATGTTGTGAGGAGAACAGAGGCAAATGCTAAGGTATAATATGTGGATATCCAACTTATATTCTTTACTGATTGCTTGGCATGAATATTATATTGGAAAAGAGCAGCTAAGCTTCTCTTCATTCAGAACGCTAACGTATATCATGAAGTCTAAAAGTAAATCCACTATACCCAAACTACATACATTCAGCAGCAAACTTTAGAAATCAACTGTGCCCAGCAAATGTGTGCATATGTACACACAATACATTGACATTAACAGCAATCAAAGCCCTTTCCTTGTGATCAGCTCCAAGGAAATAAAAACCTGACACCTAAGACCTAACCACTTGCAAAAAGGCATTTATGTTACTAGGATTTTAAAGGAAATAAATGTTCATTGAGGAGTATCTATACTGAACTCTCATTTTTTACATGCATTTATGCTACATATATGTTGACTCATTTTAAAACTACCTTATTATTTATTAAGTGTGGCTAAAATATCTCTGAATCCTAGACCTTATTTTTTTTTAAGATATAACAACACCAGGACATTAAAAATCCCATAAAATTCATGCTTTACAGGAAATAATAGGAGTCACTTTTATTCCAAGGTAACATATTTTTTTATTAAAATGTTTGAAACATTTATTACAAAAATAATATATGCTCTTTATTTTAAAAAGTGCAAATGATACTGAAGTATATAAAGTAAACATTGTAATTTCCCTACACCCTGGTTCATTCCATTTCCTGTAGAGGGCCATTATTAAGTGTTCTGTTCATCCTTCCAGATCTAGATTTCCTGCAATTTGCTCTTCTATGTAATACTATATCTGGGAGATATTTTAACATGCACATACAGAGATAACTGTTTCATAGTTTTTCATAAAACAGATGTTAACATAATTTATATCCTTATTGACAGACATTTAGGTTGTTTTCAGGATTTTATACAGAAGAACAAAATTGAAGTGATTATTTTTATACACATATCTCTGCACATTTGTGAGAATATTTTTCTAAGCTAGATTTCTAGAAACTGAATTAACATGTCTAATATAAAACAGGTTTTACATTTTAATACATTGTGTTCATTTTTTAAAATTTACAATTTTTTCTTGAAAGTTTTCCATTAGTTTAAATTAGCTGTATTTTAGTTTGTTTTAGCTCTAGTTTATCCTCTAAGCAACTACTGATATGGTGTGAAGAAGTCCCTGTAGAGGGGACTAAGGAAGCTGAGAAGCCACAGAGGAAAGAATTAAGGATCACCTGGGAAAGCCACACAGCTACACAATCATCCCCATGTCCCTAAGAAAACAAAGCAAAACAAACAAACATATCGAAGTCAATAAAACAATGATTGCTGGGTGTTCACAACTACATGAAGAGATTTACAAAAATTAAAGTCTTTAAGTCTTAAATGATGCAGTAAAATGTGCCCATCCACATGTGAATCCTCTCCTTAAATCTAAAATAATTTTATGTGGCAGTATTGTTAATAACCTAATTTCTTACAAATTTCAATATTTTGTGACTTAATCCTGCATATTTCTCACAAAGACTTATGCTCCTCAAGACTACAGACAATGTTTTGGAACAAAGAGTGCTTTCAACAAATCTTTATACAGTTGTCCTGACCTGTCCAACTCTGCAGTCACTAGATAGAATATATACATGTGAGACTATATACATAGTCTCAAGTATGACATATAAAAAGACAAGGCTCTTTTACCTTTCAGATGTCCCCAAATAGAGAAACATATTCAAATTTTCATGGGCTTGGCTTTCAGAGAAGTGTGAAAGAAGCTGTACATGCATTTCTTTTTTTCTCTTGTACAGCACCCCCTTCCTTATTCTTTTTAAAATATTCCTGAGATGGCTTAGTGACATAACTAACCTATGTAGAGAGCTGTGGCTGAAGTTTCGTCTAAGTGCACAATAACCCAGAGGTCTCTCTCCTGGATGAATTCTCAGATGCCAAATAAGACATTTCCTGTGGCCAAAAGATTTTTCTTGGTAGTATATTCAAAAGGTCTTTTCCCAGTATAAGTTCTCTGATGTTAACTGAGGTAGGCTCACATGCAAAAGGCCTTCCCACCTATCTTACACTCACAGAGTTTCTCTCCAGCATTAACTCTCCTATGCTGGTGGGGGATGAGCAGCAGTTGAAGGCTCTCCAAAGTTTACTGTCTTCAGAGTGCTTCTCTCCAGCACAATTCCTCAAGTATCAAGGGGAGGAAAACCACCACAAAAAGGCTTTCTCACATTATTTGCTCCTCAAAGGTTTGTTCTCTAGTGTGGATCTTACTATGCCGGACAAAAGCAGAGTAGTAGGCGAAGGTCTTTCCACATTCACTGCATTCATAGGGCTTCTCTCCAGTGTGACTCCGTGTGTGCCTAGTGAGGGAATAGCTGTAGCAAAAACCTTTCCCACATTCTTTACACTCAAAGGGCTTTCGTACAGTGTGGGTCATAGTATGTCGGAAAAACACAGAGTGGTAGGTGAAAGTCTTTCCGCATTCACTGCACCTGTAGGGCTTCTCTCCGGTGTGAACCTTCATGTGTCGAGTTAGGGAAGAGTTGTAGTGAAAGGCTTTTCCACATTCTTCACACCCAAAGGGTTTTTCTCCAGTATGGGTCATATGATGCAGGACAAAAACAGAGTAGTAGTTAAAGCTCTTTCCACATTCATTGCACTCATAGGGCTTTTCACCAGTGTGAATCCGCTGGTGGCACGTGAGGTGTGATTTGCGGTTGAAGACCTTCCCACACTCTATGCACTTATAGGGCTTCTCCCCTGTGTGAATCCTCGTGTGCCGAACAAAGTCTATCTTTTCACGAAAGGCTCTTCCACACTCCTGGCATTCATACGGCCTCACTCCACTGTGAATCTGCTGATGTCGAACAAGGAGGCAATTCTTTTTAAACACTTTCCCGCATTCTTTGCATCTGTGGAGAGTCTTCCTTGCATGAACCAAGGTGTCTCTATTTGGCCCCTGTGAGTCATGTTCAGGGAATGCATCTCCTGCAGAGTCTTGCTTCTGTAAAACCCTTGAGGGCAGACTATCATCTGTACCACAGCCGCTGTGTTCAATACTCATCTTCCTAAGGAGTGTCTCCTCGTAGGGGGCCGTAACTGACCTCACGTGCACTTCCTGCATTTCCAACAACCAGGAGGATATTCTGGCTCTCTGAGTCCGTCTTCTCTGGAGCAAAGCTCCATAAGACAAAGCTGGCTGGTCTCGGGTTTCACTTGCCAGTTGGACAAGTGCTTCAGCAAAGGCCTCCCTTCCTCGACTCTTACCTGCGCTTCTGCTGTTAGATCAACTCTGTTTGGGGAACCGCAAGCCCGAGTGAGACCAAGAGTTTGCAGGTGTTCAGAGTTACTTCCCAGAACAGGGTCCTCTGGTCCTGGTGGAGCTGCCTCCACTCCTCCCAAGTTAAGGTCACGGACACATCCGACACTGCTGCCTGGAACGCCGCTGCACTCCAGCAAGACAAAGGTCCACGCGGCTCGACTTCCGCCTTCCACCTGCGCAAATCGCGCTGAGACTACAGATACCAGAAAGCACTGCGCTCAGTCACCACCCGCGGGACTACAAGTCCCAGAGTCCTCAGTTATACTTTTTAAAAAATCTGGGAATTGAATTTTTAGTTACTCTGGAAGGAAGTTCACACGTGTGTTCGTAAGTTTACACTAGTTGTGTCAGGGAGAACCTCCAAAAATGCACGTGAACATGCACGTGAGGAATTTGGTCATGCAGAGTGTGGGGAGAGAACGAGCTCTACTTATCCCTGTGTTTTGCCCACTAACCAACATCAAACTATACTCAAGGGCTGGGTATTAAAATCAGTCTAGTCCAAGTATGGAGTGTTGGAGAAGGCATGGAAATTCAAGATCTCTTTTACATTGCTGATGTTTCTGAAACCATTTTGAAAAAGTTTGGCCTTTTTCCTGGGACCACATGGGTTCCAGGAAACATGTGCAAGAATGTTCACAATAGCAAACACCTGGAGAAAGTCCAGGAAAGAGGATGGACTAATTGCTTCTTCACATAATGGAACATTATTCAGCAGCCCAAGGGTGCTCTAGTCCACTGTTGCAATGGAGCCATTGGAAGTATCATAATTTATATAGCAGAATCTTCAAAAATTGGGGACCCAGCAGTGACAAGTCCTTCTGGAATTGGTGAGGGGGAGGCCATGTTGTGAAGGGGGATGGTGACAGTGGTTTGAGCAGGACTCTGATCCACTGCCCTCCTCTGCTCAAGCTGGAGTTGATTATTAAAGTGAAGAGAGGATCTTGGAACTAGAGAAGGAGAGTAAATTTGAAGATTCTGGGAAGCAGTGGAAAGAAGAGGATTGATGGTCATTGACACTGAGTGGTGGGACCTTCACCCATCTTTGCCCTTCTTGTCAGCTGTTCAGAATGTTCTTTTTTGAAAATCTGGCCAGCTCAAGAGGAGATAGCTAAAGATGCTGATACTGTTGGTCTCCCAGTGAAATGGCCAGGCAAGTTGCCTTTTAGTGAAAACATAAACTTTGTTTTCTTTTTATGTTTTCTGTACTGGCCAGAACCTCCATCAACAGTGTGGAAGAGGAGGGTGACAGTAGATACTCTTTTCGTTTTCCTGATGTAAAAAATTCTTCTATCATTTAATAATTGAGAATATGTTTAGTATGAATTTTTGTTACTATCATCTGCTTGATCATGAGTGTGTGTGTACGTGTGTGTGTGTGTGTGTGTGTGTGTGTGTGTGTGTGTGTGTGTGTTTGTGTTGGAGAAATGAAAGACTGGGCAGGCACACCACCTGGGAAAATCTGATAGTTTTCTCACCCAAAGGTTTCACTGGTAGTCAGTATAGTCAGTATTCTCAACAAAGCAGGAAGCTCAGCTGTGTTTTCAGGACAGCAGGAATCTCTTTAGGTTGGGAAGCAGTGGTGCATGGCCATGACTTTGGTATCTGTGTAGGAGCCAGTCTGAATAGGTGCTGGATTGTCTTGTTTGGGACAGGTGCCCCCATCTGTCTCAAGATGCTAAACATTTAAGATAAAGTTCTTTCCAGAAGTGGTTCTCTAAGTGTGGTCTTGGTCTCAGTCATATTCACTTTTAAGAGTTCAAGAAAGGCTAATTACTATATACCAGGATCATAACCATGATAATATGAGCACTTACATAATGAACTAGCTTTGCTTCTTGGAAAGTCTAATTTTTTTCTTTAATGAATTTGTCTTTATATATATATATATAAAGATATATATATTTATATATATATATGTATTCATATATACATATACAAATATATATATATATATATATATTTGTATATGTATATATGAATACATATATAGTTTCCAAAATGTTTGACACTTTCAGTCATTTGAGCTATCAGTATCAATGCTTTTAAGTAACCTGAATAGCTCAGTAGGAAGTTGGTACAAATGAGGTCACATCAATAGCTATTCTATATTCACAGTATGATCTGGGAGTTCTCGGGGGGTTTCTCACAAGGCCTCCTGTGTTTGCCTGGGCAACTGCAGGTGACTTAAACATTGTGAGTATAAACTGTCACCTGCAATTGTCGGTCCTTGGACACACTCATGGGTAGAGTGTCCACCACCATTCCTCTGCCTCCCTTTAGCACTATAGTCCAAGCATGAACACAGGCTTTTTCTCTAATATAAGATCACGTTGTACGTTTAACAAGACTTTGCTTATGGATGGAAATTACATAGGAACTTCCACACAGAGAATAATTTACAACTGGATATTAGCTATGGCTGTTCTTAGAGCCTCAAGTTTCTATTATGTCCTCCTGGAGCCTCCATAGGACTCTTTTTTTTTTCATAGCCTATTCTTTCCCCTCAAGAAAGAAGGCAGATATCCTCTACCACGCAGAAATACCTCAAACATGCCTTAGTTCCCCAGAGTTTAGGCTCAAGTTAAGGTTCAGACAAGAAGAAGTTTTCTTCTCAATCCCACCTCAGGCCTGTCTATCCCATTTTCTATTCTCATCTTTTACCCTTAAGGATGACTAATTGGTGTGGTATCTACTTTCTTTAGTGGAGACTTCACCCCAATTCACATGGTATTGGCCTTACCATATGTCTCTAATAGTATATCCTTTAATGATATAACAGAGCAATATTTCTATAAGATATATATATTTACTGTTATGGGTTGAATCACACCCCTCCCCAAAGATGTTGATGTCCTAAACTTCAGTACCTGTAAATATGACTGTATTTGGAAACAATGTTTTTGCAGATGATCAAGTTAAAATAAGGTTGTTAAGGTGGGTCCTAGTCTAATAAGACTGTGCCAGAAAAAGTTTCAGAAAAAAGAGGAAGCTTTTTTTTTTTGTTAAAAATAATGAATATGCTGGGAAAGAATGACATTTTAAATAAATGGTGCTGGGATAACTGAATCCACATGCAAAAAGAAAGAACTCTGATTCTTACCTCAGAGTAGACACAAAAATTAACTCAAAATGGATCATAGGCCCAAATGTAAGAACTAAATATAAAACTCTTAGAAGAAAACATAGGAGTAAATTTCTGTGATATTGGGTTAGGTAATGGTTTCTTAGACATGGCACTAAAAGCATGAGCTTTTAGAAGAAAAAGAAAACAAAAGAAAAAATAGATAAATTTGGCTTCATTAAAATTAATAACTTTTATGCTTCAAAAGACACCACTGATAAAGTGAAATAGCAGCCTTCAGAATAGGAGTAAAGATTTGCAAATTATACATTTGAAAAGGGATTTGTATCCAGAATATGTAAATGAATTTTGCAACTCAATAATCAAAAGACAAGAAGCTCGATTAAAATAGGCAAAGGATTTGAATATATATTTCTTCATAAAGAATGTACAAATGGCCAATGGTACATGAAAAGATGCCCAAAGTTACCAGCCATTAGGGAAGTGAAAATCAAAACCACAATGAGATACCACTTCACATTTATTGGGATGAGTAAAATTAAAAAGACAATAACAAGTACTGCTGAGAATGTGAAGAAATCTCACATACCACTGGTGGGAATGTAAAACGATGAAGCCATTTTGGAAAGCAGTCTGGTGGTTCCTCAAAAACTTAAACATGGAGTTTATACAAAGACCTGTACATGAGTGTTTATAACAGCATGATTCATAATAGCAAAAAAAGTACAAACAATTTAAATGTCTAACAACTGGTAAATAGATAAGCAAAATGTAATATATCCATACAGAGGAATATTATTCAGCCACAAGGAGTGATGTACTGATATCTGCTATGACATGGATGAACCTTAAAAACATGCTATTTAAAAGCTAGACACAAAAGAACACATATTGTATAATTCCATCTATATTAATTGCGTAGAACAGGTAAATGTATAGAGACAGAAAGTAGAGTGGAGGCATAGGAAGGGATGGTGATTGAATGCTAATGGATATGGGGTTTCTTTTGGGGGTGAATAATAGGTTCTAAAATTAGATTGTAGTGCTAGCCAACTCTGAATATACTAAAAACCATTGAATTGTAAGCTTTAAATGAGTGAATTTCTATATGAAACTATATCTCAAAAATTCTTTTGAAATAACTATATTTAAATGTTCTAAAAATATTGCATTTCAGGCATATAGACAATAATAGAATGACCACCCGTATACTTACCATACAGCTTAATAAAGAAAATTCTACTGATGTATAGAAACCTCTTGTGTATGTCTTCTTGATTCAATTAACCTTATACCACTTCCGGAAGTATCTAGGTTGTTTATTAGAGGTGAACTTGATATTTATAATTTCTTTAATGCTGTTTACATTTGCTACATTTGTATTTATATATGCATATACATGAAAGCACATGTTTATTCATAAACATTATATAATATTGATATTCATATATTACCCTATTTATTTTTAACTTTTGTAAAGGCTAGTTTGTTTAGTTTTAAATAACACTTTGTATGGGATATGCACAGTATAATACAGGCTGTGTTTCCACAAGCCTGTATGTGGGGGTCTTCTTCCAGAAACCCTGAGAGAAGTGAAGATCATTCTATCTACAAGGCACAGGATCACACAGGAAATTTTCTTCTTGGAACCACAGCTATTCTATCACTTCTACTTCTGTGTGGTCTCCACTTCTTTTAGGAGAGGTTTCAATATGGTTAACTTTCTGCTGTGTTTCACCTGTTCTAGACAAGTGAGTTTTATTTTCTAGATCTATTCTGTTGCCAGTTAGCAGAAATATAATACTTTCATTTCACTATGTCTTCGAATCTGGTTCCTAGTCTACCTACAGCAGAGAAGGATCCCATTTCTGTCACTGAGAAGACTTGGAGTGGGTTACTTCCACCTGGAAGGTCCCTTAGCATGGCAGGTTGCATTTGGGCTTCTTTTCCATTCAGTGCTATGTTCTTTATGGGTTCATCTGTGCTGAAGCACCTAGAGACTTCTCTAAACTTACCCTCTCCAAACACTCAGGTCAGAGAGATCTCCCCTCACCACGGGGGATCCATCTACCATAAGTGTGTCTAAAACACAGAGGAGGAGGAGAAGAGTAACTTAATGTGAGCATATCTAGTGCCCTATTATGGAGCAGCGCCCATCTCTCACCTTTTCACTGGTGATGGTCGAGAGGAGGGAAGTAGAGGAGTCAGGCACAGTACTGAGAAATGGAGGAGAAGTAGGTGACACCCAGTCCTGCTCAGATACTCCTCTCCTGATGCTGCAAACCTCCACACCCAATTGCCACTTCTGCCTTTAGTCACATCCCACAGATATCTTGGAGGCAGCAGAAGTTCCACTCTTCCCACTACAGCAAGCCTGTGAAGCTGGTCTTTTAAGTGCTTTGTAAAGAAGCAGAGGAAAAAAATCCTAAAAAGTGGATAGGCTCTGGGCTCTTAGCAACAGGGTCCCATGACATGCAGGCAGGAAAATGAAAATCAAAATAGTGACTTTTAAAGTGACTGACATGGGTGACATATTTCAATGCTGGCACATTTTCTGCCTTAATAAAAAAAAAAAAAAAAAAAAAAAAAGCAAGTCGAAAAGAAAGTAATGGTCCTGAAAAGGTTTTAGAGGTGAGTTCAAATGGTTTTAAGCACTGGTGGTCTTTTAATTGCCCCCTACCTTACCTTCCCCGCACTGTCACCCATCCATCCCAGGCTTCTAGGGGAGAGGAGCCCAATAGGAACTTAAGACTGTGTTTAAAGCAAAGAAAACATAAAAACCATTAAATCTCCCCAGGCACTTTGGTCGTCAGCCATATTCTAGAAATTTATTAACTCAGTTTTTTTTCTTTCTCCTGTGGAACTACCTTCTTAAAGTACTAAGCTTTTCCAGACTTATGAGTGCAGGCCTGTTTTCATCTCTCTGCCTGCTCCTTGCTTTGGCCTGGAACATTCTGGTTCTTTTCTAAATGTCCAAGGCTCAACTAAAATGTCATTTCCTCTAAAAATGCAAGTTCTTCTTGACTATCCATGTTAGGGATAAACTCTCCTTTGTATTTTTCTAGTCTTTCAACCTTTATCTCATATCATCACTTTTCACCTACTGCCTCATGTGGCTAATGGTGTATGTAACCTGACTCTCTCCAGACCACAAGCTGCTATTGAATTCATCTTCATATCTCCCAGAGTGAGAAACACTGTGCCTTGCATGTGGTTCATGAGCGAATACGTCTTATCTAACTTGATTTCTCTTATACCCTTTTGACCTACTAAGAGAAGTGTGGACCAAAGATGAGAATGACCTGGCCATGTAGAACTCTTTCACCACAATTTACCGCTTCAAACAATATAAAGCCTGCAAACAAACAAAGAAAAACAAAACACCGAACCCAGTATAGTGTTTCCATTGGTTATCTGTTTTGGCAGCTGCTCCTTTCTTGTGGAACAGCTCTGTTTCAGCCTCATGAGGTAGCCGATCACTTCCAATGCCAAAGCAAATCAATACCTCTGCCAATTGTAAGACCAGCTCCTCCTCTTTTCTGCATGTGGGAGTTTCCTTTGGGCTTTGGAGCTGCTATGATCAGCTCCATACTTGTCTCTCAGGTGCCCAGTGGACTCTGAAGTCCCTCCACATGGTGGTTGCTGCAGGGAGGATGAGTTTCTGTTTTTCTCAGAAAATATTCTTTCTGACTGGAGATTTCCCATGTGCTTTTTTTCTGTTCTACTTGCCTACCATTCACTGACAGATTGCTCGACTCCTCAATTATTCATAAATAAATAGATAAATAAATAAATAAATGTTTATTTCTTGACATGTTTCCTATTACAGGGCCAACAGCAAATTCTTCAGAGGTTGTTAGATGTCAAAGTCTCACTCTGTAATATCCCACTGAAAAGATTCATGAATTAGAAACAGAAATCTTCACTGTTTCTTGGTCTAGGAGTATTTGAGATAGGACTGACTTGTTGAATATTGTGGGAAATTCACTTTGCCCTTCAGCTTCTTCACCTGGAAAATCAGGGATTAGGTCAGATTATCCAGATCTATGAATTTCCCTTATACCACTTTTAGGCTATCTCGGTCTGCAGTGAGACTATAGGATATAGATCATATAAGTCCAAGTGTGAAAAATTAATAAATCTCAGCATAGGAATGGAATAATAGAGAATGCTGTCAGAAGCAGAATTCATAAATTCATAGAACCATAATCACATTTAAACTCCATCTTGGGATTTACAAGGCAAATCAGATGAACCACTGTGTTCCTTTTTAATTCAATACATCTCAGAATTCCCAACTTTGAAACTCTCAAAGTTCTTTGCCAAAAAGTCTGGTCCAGTCTTGGTAGTCTTTAAGTGCCTGAATATGGATGATCATGCCATCTCTAAGAACTCATTAACTAAAGGCTCCCATTTTCATTCTTGACAACCAATCATTTCCAGCAATAGGACATGGGCTAAGGTGAGGAAGGAAGAATCCCTACTAAAGTCTACGTGGGGATCTTCTAATGATGCCTTCCTATTCCGGGCTGTCCTAGTCCTTGCCCATAGCTTCTCCCTGCTTTTTTGTCTAATTAAATGTTGCTCCACACTCTTTGTTGCCCAAAGCTGCCGACTTAAAAACTCTTTTAGTAGTGTTTGAACAGGTGTGGCTGTTACTATATGAGAACTTCAGCTGTCCTTATAAAGATGTAATGGCCTTCCATCATTGAGGGGAAGTTAACAAAGCTCATCTGGGGGTGCCCCAAGGTTTCTTTGACTTTCAGTAGAGGTAGAACTGATTACTATGATGCTGCTCTCTGCTTAGCCTTTTTAAGACAGCCCACTCTCTCTCTCCAGACACTTCATAAGACAGTGTTCAGTTTTATAGGATTTTATTGTGTCCCAAAGTTTAAAACTCCTCTCTAGGAGTTAAATAGAGAATAACTTTTTATCATTCTGATATTCAGAGTACATCCCAGAAACCTAGAGCAAATCTTCTCTGGAGACCCCCCTCTTTCGTATTCTCAATAAAAGAGTATACATACATCAAAATACCCAGCTGGTCTCATCGCTAAGTATTTCTCAAGAAGTCCCTTTGATTTATTCATTAAAGCTTAATTGATGGACTTTGGTTCTGGCCAATACAGAATAGTTACATTTCTCTGTAGTCCTCACTCTTACAACTAAAAAAATTCTACACACAATGTAACAAACACAAGAAGACTTTGAAAGGTAGAAAGAAAAAGACATACTTCCTCGAATCTCAGGACTTGGAGAACGACACAGTGGTGAGTTCCCTGGGTTTTCCTTTTGCCCCCAAGTGTATCCCATACTGAAGGGTCCTGGAGAAGCTTTCAATCTAGAATGCCTAACATGCAAAGTCATCCCCTCCCCAAAAAGTTCTCACCCCAAATTCTTTTTCCTCTAGTCAAAAGACCAAGAAAAGACTAACCTAAAAAGAACAGAAAATCTTTTTGATAATAGCTGGCTTACTCCAGCCAAATTTCAAAGGAAAAACAATGATCAATTTGTGGTGACAGATATATAAAGTATGAGAGTGAATGAAAAGAGATAAGACTAAAGATGTTGTCAGGGCCTATGTTTGGAGGATCTTGTGTACCAGATGAAACACTATTGTTAAAAATCTTTGGATTCTTTGTAGACTTAGGGGAACTACAGACAAGACTTAAAGGAATAACAACAGGTTCAAATTAAAGTTTTAGGTGGACCACTCCAAGAGCTCATGAGAGGCAGCTGTAGTATTCCAAGTGAGAGATGATGAAAACTTCCCTTGGTGCAGGGACATTGAACATGTAGAAGTAGGAAAAGTTCCCCAAAGTTTAAGGACTTGGTATATTAATGTTAGAAGTGGAGGTGAAGAAAAAGTAGGTATTAAGAATAACTTCTAGGTTCCTAACTTGAATGACAGTGTAAATAGGGTGCCACCAACTGAGATAGAAAGCACAAAGGAATGAGCAGGTTTAGCAGTGGAAATGTTGAGTTCAACTTTGAACATGGTGAGTTCGGTGTCTTTGGTCAGCCAGGTAGAGTTTTCCCCACATCATCAGTTGTACAGGCCTGAAGGGAGTTGTCAGGGTGGAAGTAGATTAGTACCCAGTTAGCATGTCACTGACAACCTGGGATTCCTAATCATATGCAAATGAGTCTAGGGGTACATGGTCAGGACTCACCCATGATGACTCACCTATGCAAATGAGTCTGGGGTGCATGGTCATAACTGGAGCAGAGTTACTGTGTTCAACCAGGGCCTTTCCATCATTTTCTTTCCATGATGCTTGCTACACATCTAAGAAAGAGCCCAGGATTTTTTTTTTTTTTAAGACCTGTGTAGCCAGACATTTAATTTGTTTAAATTAAACTCTCAGGGAGCTCCTGTTTTAACTTGAGCCCTTTGATCAAAGATAAGGATATTTTTTTAAGACCATCTAAATGAGAGCAACTCTGACACCTCCCCCCAATCCAGTACTTCGCTGATATCTGCCAGGAGAGGGAAAGAATGAGTCACTGCTGTTAACACCAGATATTTTGAAATGAGAGCTGGGAAGGACACTATTTTTAGTTTTAGTTGAGTTCAGGGAAGAAAAGAACTTTTACCTATGAAAAAGAAATGATAACATGTGCTCACTTCCTAAGCACTGCTATCACCATTGAGGATGGCCAGAAACACTTGACATTGCGCCTCTGAAGACCCAGACAATCATGAATCAACTTGGCTCGCCTGATAGCCAGCAGCATCCAAATCTACAGATCTGCAGACATAAAATGAACAGTCCTCTTCCTAAATCTTGCAGAAGCTCTTTTGTATGCAGGAGCAAGGAAAGTGTGATTCCTACTCACAAACCCGGATAGTAAAAGGCAGTCACTGGGAGAGGACACAGCCTCAGTCCTATAGTCCCACAGAAGTGATGGTGAAATGTAATTAATCATTCATTAGTACGGTACCTTAACCTAGAAAAGAGATAAGGTAATTTGTTATGAATTTAAGAGATGCCTCATGATGAGAAAGAATAAGATAAAGAGGTTTTAAAATTAAGTTGGTTATTAATGATTTATTAATCCCCACTGGTTTGCTAAACTCTGCAGTGGTGCATTAGGGAATATGAAGATGCACAAGACACTGTCCCGACATTCAAAAGGTCTACAATGTGGTGAGGAAGTATGTGCACAGGTGGAGATAAAGTCTAGAAGTTGCTGTTAAAATCATTCCATGCTCTTTGAAGTTACAAAGGAGATCTTCAGAGATATGAGATACTTAGAATACTTAATTTATGTAGTGATTCCATTCATTTTAAGTCATTTAGAAAATTTGATTATTAAAATAGCCCTTTGAGGTTAACGAGCAGGTGGTGTAACTCACCATTTAGAGATGAAGAAACTTAATTTGGACAACTCCTTGTGCACAAGCTCACAAGACTTAGAAGTGGCAGGGTCTGTGTAAGAACTCAGAGCTCCTTGGCTTGCCCCATGGAAGAATCTTGCTTGTAACACTCAAAGAAATACCACTGGGCCAGAAGAGACCATGCCCTCAAGGAATGGAAAAGGGAAGCAAAGTAAGGAGTAGGAATAAAAAGATAAATTTTCTCTTCTTGCTTGATTTTTTTCAGGTCTCCTCTGTAGAAACTAATGGGTGCTAATTAATTTAATTATTCAAATCACACTCCTTAGTGCCCTGACTATTGGTGTAGGCTTCCTGCCCCTGAAACATCATCTCCTAGTTATTTCTTGGAATTCCCATGGCATTCACATGGCTTCTTTATGCCAGTGAAAACAGCATCACACACAATACTGTGGAACCCCTTCTCCACAGAAAAGGGGAAGAAAAGTCCCTTTTTTAGTGATACAATTAGTTACAAGGAGGTCTTAAAGTAGGGAGAGGAATAGATCTTTCAGTTTTTATTTAAAGCCCTGTCTCTCACCAGGACCCAGGATCCAGATTGTCTCTAGGGGCTGAGAGATAGGAGGAATCCAACTGACAGGTGTCATTCAGGATCTGACAGGAGTAGAGATTCTGAGAAGCAAGTCTCTATTTCTCAGTCAGACTGTGAGTGCTGTGCACTGTCTTCTGTTAGGACACTTTATTCCTGGGCTTTTCAGTCTCTCCAGCAAATAGGTTTCTGGCAGGCCTGCCCCATGTAGTGCAGACAAGCCCAAATTCTAATTTTTATGATAAAAAGAAAGGGCCAAGATGGGAGAAGAGCAAGTGGCATGCGAGATACAAAATGGTAGCTCTCTGGTGCAGGAGTGAAAGGACTGAGCCCAATAAAACAACTCAGAAAGGAAAACAAAGAAGATCATGTTGAAAAGGTGGGGGTGGGAAGTCAGGACTTCCTATGATCAGACACAGCAGTCGAAGTTAGTGAAGAAGGATCCACAAATCCTAGTGTTTGAACCACTAGGAAAAAACCTGAAAGATTAATGAGGTCAGATGGCAGATCAGGGCCTGAAAGGGACCTTTTGGTTCTTTTAAACCTGAGCCACCTCCCCCAGTCTTTAAGAAACAGAGAGGAACCCAGAGTGTTGAGAGTAACTGTAGTGTTTATCTGGCTCTTTTCATCGGGGTTAAGATAAAAGTTCGTGGATAATATGGCTGAACTGTAAACAACTGTGGCAATTTAAAAAATGGCTGGACATTCTTTGAGACACCTTCCATTGAAAGATGGAGGTCCGTATTACCTCTCCTTGAATACGAGCAGATTTGTGACTGCTTTGACTAGTAGATCATGACAGAGGTGATGCCATGTGACTTCCGAGGCTAGGTGTTAAAAGGTCATGCCCAGCTCTTTTGGGAGTACCAGCCACCATGTAAAATATCCGATTACCCCAAGACAGCCTGGGTGGAGAGGCCATGGGAAAGCTTTCCAGTCAACAGGCACAGCTGAGCTCAGCCTTCCAGATATCTTCACCAAAGGACCAGACATATGACGAAAGCCATTTTGGACTCTCCAGACCAGCCCATCTCCCACTGAGTCCCGCTGAATTATATCAGTGAATGCACAAGGAGCAAAAAACTCACTGTTGTAGCTTGAATTATGTCCCCTCAAAATTTATGTGTTGAAATTGTAACTCCTCCCACATACCACAGAATGTGACCTGGTGAGAGATAAGGCCTTTAAAGAGGTGATTAAGGTAAAATGAGGTTATATGGGTAGGCCCTAATTCAGTATGACTATTGTCCTTACACAGAGGAGATTAGGGCATAGACACATGCAGAGGGAAGGCTATGTGAACACACATAGAGAAGATATACAGGCCAAGAAAAGAGGCTGTTAAAAGAAAGTTTTCCACAGGCAAGGTACTGATCTAGCAGGCTTTGTTTTAATGATTCATGAATCAGGCAGCATCTAATCTATTAGATAGACTCCAAAGCATTGTACAAAGCAAGAGGGATTTTAAAGACCAGAGTAAGCAGGAAAAAAAGAGTTAGGGGTTAGATCTCATGGCCTCCACCAGGAAGCACTAGGCATTTGCTGATTGGTTAAAGCAAGGTTACTTCGCTTATGTGGAGAAAAGGGAGGTTTTGGAGTTGGGACGGGGAACTTGAGCTGAGCAGGCAAGCACTGCTTAGTTGACCTAGGCCTTACTTTCCTGGGAGAGCATAGAATCTTAATTTTTATTTGCCCATGTGGGGCTTAGCATGAGTGGCTTCATCTTGGGCTAAATCTGGTCACTTTAACGGGCCTCAGAAGAAATTGACCCTCCCTGCCAAAACTTTGGTCTTAGACTTCTAGCTTCTGGAACTGTGAGAAAATAGAATTCTGTTGTTTAAAGCAGCAAGTCTGTGGGCCTTTGTGTTATGGCAGCCCTACCAAACTAATATACTCATCCAACCAAAAATTTACCACCCACAAAAATTGTGAAAGATAAATAAATGGCTGTTATTTTAAGTTACTAAGTTTTTGGGTAGTTTGTTCCATAACAATGAGAATAGGAACAATCTTGGACTTCTAAAGTTTCTTTTTCTCCAGGGATACCTAATTTTCTTTCTGCGTTGTCAGTCTAGGGTGGACTGTATTGGGCAACCTCAAAAAATAGATACCACTGGAGAGAGGATGAGGTGAAAGGCCAGATGTCAGCCTTAGGGCTGCTAAGGCACTTGAGAACCAGGAACTTTTATAAAGAGGTTTAAAAATATTTTCTCATTAGTCTGCGAAAACTGGATAAAACTATGTATACAATGCAGCTTTATATAGCTAATTAATGACTATATCACTTGGTCAGGTGGGATTCCTTGGGAGAGAGAATTACAGTACCAGATTGCAGGCCAAGGGCCCTGTCTGACCTAGATTCTGATTTTTTAGAAGAGTGATTATAGCTCTGGAGGCAGGGGTTAGGTCTCATGGCCTCCACCAGGAAGCACTTTTCTTAGCTGTGGATGATATTACATTACAGCTAATTACAGGCTGTCTGCTAAGATTTTCTAATTACCTCATTTACATTAGTGTTGCTTTTCTAAGGAACCTGTAAGCTTTTGGAGAGCATCTTGAGGACAGGGGTACACTTCTCTGGGTTTTCTACCCCACGCAGAGCTCACCTTGGTGACAGTCACCCAGGAGACATTGGATAGCAGAGGTTGGTGGGAGAATGTGAGTCACTGTAAGCATGGGCTCTGGGTCAGCCTGCTTGAGTTTAAAACCAAATTTTACTTCTTATTAGCTACATGACCTTGGGTAAGTTGTCTAACCTCTCCAAACCTGTTTCTTCATCTTCAAAATGGCAGTACTAATTGTACTCACCTTATAAAGAAGTTGAAACTATGCTTGGCACCTAGTAAATGCTTCATTCACATTAGTAGTGTTCACATTAATAAGTACTTTTTACTTTTATTTAGCTTTAAAATTTCAAGAGCTCCTACCTACTTTCCACTGTCAGGTTTACGGTTTGCATGTGGGGAGGGGAGCAGGGAGGCAGAAACTACTGAAGTTAAGGGAGTGTGGGTTTTGGAGAAATGTAAATCCCAGTGCCCCTTTGTATAGGCTGGTTAATTGGCAGAAGCCTACGTCTTTGACATAGGGTCAGGTGGTAGGGAATTCCAAGGCATACCTGTCACTGCTTCTATTTCTCCCTACTTTTGCCTGACAAATCTCAGGTGACCATCTGGCTCCCATATTGGACCCGGAGGCCCCCACCAAAGCCAGAAAGACTGAAGATCTACCTCAGCCACAGCAGGGCTTTAAGAAATTAAAAGAGAGCAAGTTAATTAGAAAGTGTTTAATTAGAAAACCAGTTCCCTAGAAGAAAGGAAATTAACTGAAAAATAGACCTTAATCTAAAAGCTTTGAGCACAAAAATCCAGTGTCGGAGCTGGCTCGTACTGGCTTGTTTGAGACAATCGTGTACTTCACATTCAGTGACATCATGTTGATAACTTGAAATCACTACAGTGGGAGTATTTACGCAACTGATATTGACAAAGGCTACAAATCTGGCACCCTCTTTTCCCCCCTGAGATCTGTTGTTAATCATTTACGATCATACAGCTAAAAAATCTGACTTGTACCTCTAGTCAGAGGGTTCATATGTCTCTGGGTCTAGAAACTTGTACTGGAAGCATGGTCCTTGCAACGTCTTGATTTCTTCAAAGTGGAAGTCTTCAAAGTAATGTGTAAAGGATGAGTTACTGGGATGTATAAAGAAGACCTCACATTTGTTATTTCAGTATTTTTATCTACTTGTTAATATTTTCTAGTGTTTTTGTTTTATAATGTATATAATATATAGCTGCAGTCATACACATACATACTTTATTTGCATATAAACATTTGGGAGGTCACTGTTTAAATTCTTTTTAAGTGATGGTGTGTGAAATAAAAAGGAAAAAGATGTGATCATTTTTTCAGGGTCAAAGAAAATAGAATTATTTCTAAGAAATTCAGATATGATGATTCAGGAATAGTGTGTGTGTGTGTGTGTGTGTGTGTGTGTGTGTGTGTGTGTGTGTGTATGTGTGTGTTAGTAGGGTGATATTGGAAATTAGAGGTGAGAATGAAAGGTAGAAAAGGTGGCCTTACTGCTGTTTTAGAGTGGGATATGTTAATTAATCTACAAGAAGGGATGTGAGCCACTGCATTGATCAAGGCAGTAAGACAAGCTTCTTGAAGATTTAAATGGAGAGTCCTTGCAGATGGACTTTAGCATCTGTTCAAACACCTGGAGGGCTTCTTACAATGCAGACTGTGGCCCCCACCCACAGAGTCAGATTCAATGGGTCTAGTGTAGGGCCCAGGAATTTGCATTTCTTCCAGGTTTTTAAGCAATGTGATGCTGCTGGGCCAGGCCCACACTTTGAAAATCAGTGATTAAAAGAAGACTTTGAAGATAAAAGGGATATTGCTGATGACAATCCATTAGACTCAAGGGGCAGAATGGGAGAGTTTGGAGTCTGGGAGGCAAGAAGTGTGGGAAACTGGGTCAGAGTAGAGAGGTAAAGGAAGAGGAATTCAGGTGACCAGTATTTATCTTGGAGGCCTGGACTTCTGATACTATCAAGCATAAGAGGAAGAGAGGCAGGCCATGCTGAGCTTAGTCCTGCATGAAATCTTCTCATTAGCAGTGGTCTTTACTGCAGACTATAAAATTGAGGTAGTAGATGGTCTGGCTTGGGGAAGGGGAACAGGTAAGGTCTTCTCAAAAACCAGATAGAGCTCTGGAGGCCACACATCAATTTTGACTCTTCTTTTTCCTCCTGGCAGAATTCTATGTGCTCTTGGTTATTTAGACCTCAGATCATGTCTCACCTCTCTTTAGAAGTCTTTATTTACTCTGTAAGGGTAACTTCCATTCCGTACGGCAAAGAGAACCTGTCTGTGTGTTGAGCTAGAATGACTGTGGGGCGCAGTCTGACTCTTCCACTTGCCCTCCAGCCCTACGGGAGCATTTGTGTTGACCAGTTGACCTGCTTGACCAAGGGAGCATGCTGTGCACATCAACCCCTGTGAGTCGGGGCGGGGACTTGGGATTCAATAAACCTCTCTTTACTGAGACTTTGTTCATTTTGTCCCCTTGAGCCACAATGCCATCCACAATCATAATAAGTTTAGTTTCTCATGCTACTTGTTTGTAAACATTCAGTCTAAGCAGGCCCGAGTTTCCCATCCTAGTTTTTGAGGTGCAGAAGCACGTGAATGGGGATGTGGGTTGACACTGTCCCCAAGACTCTGTCCAGGCATTGGCTTCATGCTGAAGGTTGTTACTGCTTCCACACTGACCTTAATATTTCAGGTGCATCTCCTTGCTCTGAGATTAGACATCCTTACTTCACTCACACAGCGACCTCTTTCGCCTTTTACCTGATACAAATGGCTATCTTTTAAATTTATCTTTTGTTCATCTGTAGAATAACTTATAGCCTACATTATTTTACATAATTTTTGTTTGGGTGTAAAATATCATAATTAGATAGTAAACTCTTCGAATAAACTTTTTTTCTTTATATCAACCATAATGCCTCGCATAGCAGTTATATAGCAGTTATAGCCATGATATCAATATTATACTGTATTAATTTACTAGGGCTTCCATAAGCAGGGGGTCTTAAACAACAGAAATTTATTGTCTCATGATTCCAGAGGCTAAAGTCTGAGATCAAGGTGTCAGCAGGTTTGGTTTCTTCTGAGGCATCCCTCTCTCCTTGGCTTGCAGATGACTACCTTCTCACAGTCTCCTCACTTGTTCCTCTGTGCATATGTCAATCTCCTCGTGTCTAAATGTCCATTTTTATAAGGACAACAGTCATATTGGGTTAGGGCCCACCCAAATAACCTAATTTTAACTTAATCACCTCTAGAAACCTTATCTCCAAACGCAATTACATTCTAAAGTAGCACAAATTAGGACTTCAACATATGAATTTGGGGAGGCAGGGTACACTATTCAGGTCATAGCGCACACTTAATACAACTAACAGTAGCTAATTAATATAATTAATGTCCAATCCGCATTGATTTCTTACACCTGTCCCCAAAATGTCTTTGTTCAAACCAAGGGTCAAAGACTTGAACTTCATTTGGCTATTTTATTCTCTAAATTTATTTTAATTTAAACTACTCTTCCTCCTCTGTTTTTTTTCCCTATGATTTTGTCTCGCTGAAGCTACTGCCTCACATTTTGCATTTTTTTTCCTTCATTTTAGTGGAGTAATTTAACTTGTTTACCTGTCTGTGTGCTGTGTTGGGTTTCCTATAAATTAAAAGTTAGGCCTAAAGGCCTGATTAGATTCAGATTAAACACTTTAAGCATTTTAGGCAAGATTTCATAGGTAATACTGTATACTTCATATTGGGTCCCATTAGATGGCATATGTACGTCTGGTTGTTCAAATTTAAGCAATGTTTAGATTCAGTCACTGGGATAAAGTAGAAACAGCTTGATCTCTCCCATGAACAGTGACATTTCCTCCCTGTGACTGGCAAGCTGTCTGTGGAGGCTGCCTTCGCATCTCGGAACATCCACTTTGCCATCACATTTCACCTAATGGTTTCAGTTTCCATTGATGATTCTCAGCTAAATCAACTATTTTGTTAGAATTTACCAAATTTATTCTATATTTAATAGCTGGAATTATTCTTCAAAGAAGCAGTCTCCTTCATCAACGGAGGCTATTTAATTATCCTTAAATATAGTTCCAAATGGAAAGATAGGATAAATGCTTTTAATTTTAATGACCAATTTTCAGAACAAGGAGTTGGTATAATAACTACCTCAGGTAGTGACAAATGAGGGTTTTTTGCTTTGTTTTGTTTCATTTTGTTTTCTGTTTTTGGAGTGTCACTTATAGATTTACGGCCTTTAGTATATTCTTATAGCCATTTTTATTTTTCACACTTTAAATGGCCTAATTCTGGCCTGCTTGGGGCCCCTGCAAAATGGTCTGGTCTTTTTGACATGATTCCATTAATCTTTGAAAGAGCCTTTATTTCCTATGAGAATGAGCTGCTCCATGTTTGCCTTATACATTCCTTGCCCCAGACCTGGAATCAGCTTTTTCTCTCAAAAGCTGTTTCCTCAAATGCAGAATGGCTTTAGAAACTATAATCTGGTTCCTGGGATACTTGCTACTGAAATATTGTTGATTTTTGGCTCTTTCAATGGGCTGCGCTAGACAATATGTATATTCCTTTAAATCATGGCTTTGTATTGATAGTTCAAATTCAAATGTAATGCTACAGGGTTTTACTTAATTATTTGAATTTATACTTTCATCTATTTTTTCTTACACTGAAAAGTGGTTTCTAACACCTTTAATAGAATTACTTATTTATCGTATTGGTATTTCAAAATAACAATAGAATTGAATGAATAGAATATATTTTATATTCTAAAATATATTCCATCAAGGGAATAAAAGGGCTAAGTTTTAAACTCAGTTGAAATAATTATTTTCCCAGTGTAATTACATTATTAATTTTATATTAAATTTAGATTAATTTGTTTATGTATTAAATTGCATATGTACTAAAATTGTACATGTATTTTTTGAATATGTAAAACAGTTACATGTCTTAGAAGTTAAAAGCTATACCCCAGGAAGTTTCCCTTTCATCTCAGTCCCTTCCTCCCACCCACTTGCCCTTCACCTAATGGTAACCAATTTTAAAAATTAATTTCTGATTAATTCTTCTAGTGTAACTTATTATAAATATAGGCAAATTTGTACTTGTATTCTTACTCCCTTTTACCCCTTTTCATAAATCTAGCATACTATACACACTTTTTGGCACCTTGCTTTTTTATTCTACAATGTCTCTGGAAATCACTCCATATCAATACTTTAATATGCTTTCATTCTTCTTATGGTTACCTAATTCTCTGTCATGTGGAAGTACTATAGTTTATTCAGTAAGGGACTGGATATCATGGTTTATTCAACCAGGCACATATTGATGAAGAATTTCAATTGTTTCATGTTTCTTTTTTTCTTTTTCTTTTTTTGCTAGCACATATAATGCCTCAGTGAATAACTTTGTGCATATGTCATTTCATATTTGTGCAGTTATGTCCTTAGAATAGATTTTTAGAAGTGGTGTTCCTGAGTCAAAGAGTAACCTCAGCTGCAATCTCGATAGATATTGACAAATTCTCCTCTGAAAGACTTGTACAATTTATACTCCCAACAGCAATATGTGAATGACAGCATTTGTTTCTCTTTAGTTTCACCAGTAGAGTATAATGTTAAAATTTTGATATTTGCCAGTTTGGTGAAAGAGAATTGGTATCAAAATGTAGTTTTATTGCACATACTCTCTTTATAACTGAGGTTGAAGAATTTTCTGTACGTCTAAGGAATATTTGTATTTTCTTTTTTTTATGAACTGTCAGTTAATGTATTTTGACCTGTTCAGTGTTCTTGGTCTCTTTCTTCTTGATTTCTAGAAACTCTTTATGTTAAGGTGATGAATTATTAGGTTGTGGAATAAGTCCCAAATGTTTTTTCTAGCTCATCATTTGTCTTTTGAGTTTCATGGTTGTTTTAAATGTGAAAGCTTTTTTTTTTTTAAATGATGTATTCAAATTTCTCAACAAATCGTATTTATAATTCTAGATTTTGAGTCATAGTGAAAAAAGGTTTTCTCTATTTCCAGATTTTAAAGAAAGTCACCTAGGTTTTCTTTTAGTATTTGTATGATTTCATTTAAAAATATATTTGGATAGCTCATTTATTGGAGTAAAAGTTTTGTTCATATGGCTTTTGCACATTTCTTGTCAAATTTATTCTTAAGTATTTTATGTTTTTTTGCTGCCTTTGTGAATGGGAATTCCCTTCTAAACTATCTTCTCATTGGTTAATGGTTATATATGGAAAGACTATTAGTTTATTTTTATTAACTTTATATCCTGCAATTTTGCAGAATTCTATTTTTTGTGGTATTTTTAAATTAATCTTCTTGTGGTTTCCATTTATATTAGTATCAATAACTAGAAATAATTTTAAATCTTTATTTCTAATTCTTATGCCTTCAATGGCTGTTCTTATTTAATTGAATTGGCTAATACTTCTGAAAAGTTAACTAGTTGTAGCAATAATGAGTATTCTTGTCTTATTTGATTTTTGTGGGAACTCAAGAGTTTTCCTATTAAAAGAGACATTTGCTTTGGGGCTGGTGTATGCATGTGTGTAATATTATGTTACAACAAAATTTATCAATTTTTATTTTGCTGAGTGTTTTTTATTTAATCAGTCATGAGATTGAATTTTCTTTTCAGCATCAATGGGAATATCCATATGATTTTTTTATGTAGACCTAATATTTAATATTAATAGATTTTCTAGTATTGAATCATCCTGGCAACCTTGGAATAAATTCTACTTTGTTATTATGTATTTTGCTTAATACGTTATAGGGATCTTTGTATCAATATTTTATTTCGAATTTTTTTCTTAATATTTGTAAGTGAAATTAAAATCTGTTTTTTTAAATCTTAGTAATTTTTATATTATTTTGAAATTCACTTTATAAAACTAATTTGGAAGTTTTCATTATGTCCTATGTTTGTATATTTTAACTAACATTAGAGTTATCTGCTCTTTAAAAGTTTATTAGAGTCCTCCCGTGAAGCCATCTAGGCCTGTAATTCTTTTTGTTGGTGAAGGGAGAGCACTTGATGACTGAGTGGTTATTTGAATGAAAGATGTTCACTTGTACTTCTATTTCATTCCTAGTTGTCCTGGATGTTGAGGGCTCTAGGGAGTAGGAAGTAGGAACTAAATTTCTGGGGGCAGATGATACCTTTCCTAAGGCAGATGGGACTAGGGAGGGTGAATTGACAATATAATCACATCCAGGATGTCAGTGGGTAGGAGGGTTTTAAAGAGAGGCTGCAGGAAAGGCCTAAGGTGAGAGGTCAGCTGCTTCCTCCCAAAGACTTTTCTTCTGACTCTGCATTCTACTCTCTCCTGGGGCTGGGGGGAGGGGGGAGTCACTTCTATTTTCACAGCTGGGAAAGCAAATTTCCCATAGTTCACCAAAGTCTTTGGCAGCCTTTGTCAGAGAGGTTCTCACAAGTCACCTCTCCCTAGGGAACTTGGAATAACAGTCAGCAATCTCATCCCCAAATTCTCCCTACTTGCATTTACCATGAGCCAGTTTTAACCAATAAACTCTGTGGCTCAAAGACTTGTTAAAACGCTTCAGGCAATAGACGTTTCTTTCATGTTCAGTGTTTGATATTCTGAGGTGGCTATCTTCTTGTGGAGAGCACCCTTCTGGGTGTCTTGGGCAGCTGTGTTCTCTCCTCTTGCCCACTTCCTGTCTCTCACTCCTACAACCCTCTGTGGACTGGCATGCATTAAGGGCCTTCTTCCCCCTTCCTCCACAAGAAAGCCTACCACCAGGAGGCGTTGGTCTTTGAGATAGCGAGTGAGAGCCCTTGGCTGAGGAGGTCACCAATCCTGCAGCTGCAGAATGTTATACTTGGTTAGAGGCAAGGAAAGGAGGGAGAAGAAAGTTGTGATATGCCTGAAACTCCTCTACCATGTCTGAGCCAGAGGCAAGACTTCGGAGAGGCTGAAGTTCAAAGACACTGCTGAGAGATTGTTAAGTGCTTTGAGAAAACTCTAGGTAGTGTTTTCTGTGTACAAGTCATAAGCCTTGTGGAAAGTGTTTGCCCAGTGCTGTAATCTCCACCTGACACAGATTTCCAAGTGTAGCTGATGGAACGGGCTGTGGGTTCATGTGGGAGGAGCTTGCAGGGTTGAGGGGAAGGCTGTGTTGTGAACATTCTTGAGGGGCCCCGGGAATGTTTTACATTTAAGGCCAGCACTTTTTCGCCCTTTACGTGCAAGTAGAGGCCCTTCCCTAGCACCTATACGCATATAACTGCATCAAGGCCAACCAGACCTGGTCATCCTGCAACCCCAAAAGTGTAGGGAGGGAAAACTGTGATGGCTCTTTTTAAAACTTTTAAATGGAATGAGTCAGCATTTGACTGACCTCAGAGATTTATGCTGTGCCACGGGGGTTGCCTATTGGTCCCAAAGGCTCAGCTCACACCTCTCAGTGCACAGCTGCTCCTCAGAGCTATGTTGCTGAGCTCTGACTGGAGCCATTGTTGAGTGGGTGACTCCAAGAGGAACTTATGCAAGCTTGCCTGGAAGACCATTCTGCCATTTTACCTTCATCCAAAGCCTCTTCAGGGTCCAGGTGGTACAGTGGCTTCTTTTCTGCAGGAGCATTTTATCCTCGTATACATATATTTTATGTCAGATGCATATGACAGAGCGAAAAGGTTGTCTCGAACCCTAGCTTTGGAGTTTAGAGACCAGGGTTTTACTCTTGGCAAATATATTACATAGATTGAGAGAGATATTCTCTTCCAATTTTCTTTTTACTTCTTAATTAATATTATCAATACCTTTGATGTACTGAATACTTCCTGTGTTCCAGGCACTGTGCTAAATACCTTACCACATGTTAATTCACCGAATTCTCACAATGACCTTATGCTGGGGGTGGGAGGAGATACTATTGTTTTCATTGCGGATGAGGAAACTGAGTCCTAAGGAGGCTAATTTTCCCAAAGTCACCAAGCCAGATACTTCTTACTCTACAGTCTGCTAATCGCCATCTTCAAATGTCTTTGGGAGCATCATTCATCAAAATGACATGACTAATTGCTCAGAAACAAATAGATCAATACTTTAACTACTTTGTATTTCTTGTTATATAAGACAGGCCCTGTCTCTATGGTTTCCACCTCCACCATGGAAACACAGGTTGTAAATTTTTTATGATGCAGACCTCAGTGTCCACCTCTCTCTGTGTTCTGGTCCCACTATTTGCTCTTGGCTGTCCCATTCCTGCTTCCTTTGTCTTGACAACGAGTTTTGGAAACACTCCACCAATTCAGCCTTGGTTATTGCTGTTTTAGCTGAAGGGACTGTGATTGTTGGAAAGGGTGGTGCTGCATATTGATGTAAGCCTTGAAGGATAGGTTGAATTTGGGAAAGGAAGGGATAAGCTGGTGAGGCATATATTGTATAAGGGGCTGGAGATGGACTGTGAGGGGTTGGTTCATGGGTCATGGTATAGAGCTGGGAATAGGCTGGACCCAGGGAGGGGAAGAAATTGGCCTGAGATGGAGCATCTTGAAGTAGAGAAGGAAGACAGGAGCCTGGAGAGTGTAGAATGCTCAGGATGCATGCTTGGAATTGCAGGGACAGAGCTCCAGGCTTCAGATGCTTCTCCTGTTGGAACTGTAGATTTTTAGGTCATGCACCATGGAGCACGTGCAAGGAAGCAGCAGTGAGCCCTGGAAACAGGTGAATGGGGACCCCCCACCTCCTCCCTGCAGAGTGTGGCTTCACCAGAGAGCAAGCTTTGAATATGAACTGGGAGCAGGGCTATCATGATTCACCTCTGTATCTCCAGAGCCTGGTGTTGAGACCGGTGCTTTGTAAGTGCTCAGCAACTTTCAAATGAATGAAGGCAGGGGAGGGATAATGAGTCAACAGTAGGATTTGATGATGAGCTGGGATCTCCATGCAAGGATCAACTAACTAATCCAGGGGTCCTCAATCTCTGGGCTACAGACCAGTACTGTGGCCTGTTAGGAACTGCGTTGCATAGCAGGAGGTGAGCAGCAGGTGAGCGAGTGAAGCTTCATCTGTATTTGCAGCCATTACCCAGTGTTAGCATCATCTCCTCAGCTCCACCTCAGATTATGGGGCATTAGATTCTCATAAAAGTACCAGTCCCTGGTGCCAAAAAGGTTGGAGATTGCTGAACTAATCCCTTTTTAGGGTTAGGCAACTGGGGCTTGCCCTTCTCTGAATTCCCGGTTTTCATGGAGTCACCATGCACAAGAAAACTCACTCTTCTGGTCTCCTGTGATAATAGTGGGTCAGAGAGACTAAGCCAGAACTCAGCAAAGTCTCAGTCAAGACAAATAAGGCAGAAGGTATAAGATTTAAGGAGAGGACCTCATTCAAGGAAAAGTTATGTTTGTCCAAGACTTTTGTCCTACCCATGTCTTGTTGCCAAAGTAAATGCCTCTTGCTCATTGGCTCATTAGATTTCAAGAGCAGTTCCTAGCCAATAAGTGTGCAGACTTAAGTTTCTCTTATCTTTGCACATTCTTTAGTAGAATGAAGTCAAGGAGAACTCCATTGGTAACAGATTCTACAGAATCTTGGAATGAAACAGATGCACTGAGCTTATTAGATAATGGCTGACTTTTTTTTTTTTAAAGAAGTTCAGTAAGAGAACTTAAAATAATATATTGACTAATGTAATCCAAAGACCATGTAGTGTACTTCTAACCACATTTTTTCTTATTTTTTTAATGTGTTTCTTTCATGGTCTTTCTTGTGGCCAGCCCTATGTAGTTTGTGTACTTGTTAAGAGATTTATCTGTTTTGTTTTTGCTGAACTCAGTTTTTCCGAGACCCTCTTTCCTTACAGGCTCAGTTTCACCCTGCCATCTGTAGTCAGCCTGTTTCGGTGGCAGAAGAGGCCACATGTGCTTTCTGTAGGCCTCCTGGGCAGAAGCATGCAGTGGTATCTCCTCCTAATCTGGGCCCAGGGGCTGAGGCAGGCTCCCCTCCTTGCCTCAGGTAAGGACTGAAAATCTAGTCTGGAACCTAAGGAAGAGGGAGACCAGGAAAGAGAAATGGGGGTGGGGGGTGGAGGGCGGGGGTGGGGGGAGTGAGGGGTGGGGAAACAGGGAAGGCTGGGAGCGAATGCGATATCTGTCTGTGGAAAGCAAACCACAGTTTTCAGAGTCCTGTGTCCCACTTCTCTTCTCTGAGAAGGAAGCACATTTCTCTTTTGGGTGGCTAATCAAGGACTTGGAGTTGGGGGTGTCTGACAGGCCAAGACAAGAAAGAAAGCAGGAGGAGCAATAGGGACTAAGAAGAAAGAATAAGCAGTTTGCTAGTATAAATTATTCCCACTCCATCATGTGTTCTTACGTCCTTGAGGAAACTTCTAGAAAAACATTGTACATTTTCTGTGGATCAAAATGTCTTCTTCACAGATTCTGGAGATTCTACCATTATAGATTGAACTATGTTAAATCTATTTCCTTATGTATTAAAAGCGGACACAAATATTTAAAAACTGTAGTGTAAATTAGTTTTTATGTTGCTTTCTGAACCATCCGAGGGTGGAGCTGTGTCCAAGGGTTCTGGGAGTGGTAAGAGCTGGAATGGTGGTTTTACCTTGGAGAAACAGTTTCTCCCCAGTGCTCCTTTCTTTTGGATTTCATGACTTTCCTGATGGGTTTTCCAGGCACCCCACAGGGCAATCAAACAAACAGCCAGATTTTATTTCAAAGGGTAATATGTCCAGCACTAAGCCGCTGGAGGATTCAATGAAACAGAAACAGTGGCTGATAGAGTTTATTTTCTAGGTAGGGAGACAAAATAAGCATATAAAAAGAATCAATGAACTGGTCATGAAACTATATTGCAGCAGAGTATCCTAACAAGATGAAGGGCTATGTTGTGTGGCAATTGTAGTCTAGGTCGGGGAGTGACAGGGTGAATTGGGGAGACTATTATTCAAAAACCAATTCTGCCTCAAAGCCTGTTGGAATTTCTATAGGAAGGTTTGAGGCCAGCTGTTGACTCAGGACTCATGCATGCTTTTTCCTTTCCCTAGGAGCTGTGACAGGCAGAATAGTAACTGTGGGGAACATTTCTGCAGAGGAAGGTGGCTCTGTCACCTTACAATGTCACCTCTCCTTCACCACTGCCACAGTGACTCAGGTCAATTGGGAGCAGCAGGACAAACTTTTGGCCATTCATCATGCTAAGTTTGGGTGGTACACCTCCCCAGCCTTCAGGGAGCGAGTGGCCCCCGGCTCTGACCTGAGCCTCACCCTCCAGTCGCTGACTGTGAACGACACAGGGGAGTACTTCTGCATCTATTACACCTTCCCTGATGGGATGTACAAAGGGAGACTCTTCCTGGAGGTCCTACTAAACTCAGGTATGCCCTTTGGAGCAGAGTGCTTGATGACCCTCATCTTCTGGGGTAGAAAATGCATTCCTGCTAAACACTACGGAGCAGGGCCTCTCACCCCTGGCTCGTATTCACATCACCCAGGACCTTTTAAATGATGCTGATGGCAGTGCCCCATTCCAGACCAATGCAATCAGATTCTCTAGGGGCAGAGCCAGGATGGGATAGGCTCTAAGAGTGTCATCAGTGACTCAAATGTGCAGCCAGAATTGTGAACCATATTTTTGGGTATAAGAAGGACATCTATGTGTATTTACTAGGAAGACAAGTTGGTAAGGTCATCTGGGAAAGGTTCTCATTTATTAGTTTAGCATCCATCATGGAAATTAGTTTATAAAAGATTATACCTGGTTAAAAACAAAGCTGTGTGCTAGGTGTAAATGTGTAATAATTTACATTGATGAATACTTTATGATTATCAAAGTGCTCTCACATTAATTATCTACCTGGACACTTAAATCAGTTCTCTGGAAGGTGGATAAAGGTTATTATCATATCTGAGAGACAGTACCCAAAGTGGTTATGAGCTCAGACTGATGCCAGACAACCTAGGTTTAAATCCTGGTTCTGCGGTTGGCCTCAGACAAGATTTCTTAGCTCCTCTGTGCATAGGTTTTCTCACTGAGGTAGATGTAAGACTTTATGGGATGCTAATGTAGGATTGAATGACTTATTACAAGAAAATGCCCATAGAACAGAAAATGCCCTGGAACATGGTAAGCCCTAAATAACTATTAGCTATGAATATGATTCCTATCTTACTGATAGAAGCGGAAGTGGAGACCTGGCGTTGCTCAGCGCGTTAGAGCTGATTTTAACACAGGTGTTCTGGTTTCACAAAACTACACCCTCAGAACTTCTATTTGCTGCATTGGAGATTAAATTTTCTGAGTTAGCAAAATGTGAAACTGAGAAGATAAAAGGTTACCTTGAAGTTTGTTCTTGGCTGGCTCTGACATAGACCAATGCAGCATGCGGGGAAGAGCCTACATCCTTTTCTGTGCACAGCCCTCTGAAGTCCCTCTGGACCCCCTAACTGTGCTCTCCATGGCCGCTTTGCTCTCCATCTGCCCTGTTTTCCGCCTGTAGCCAGACTGGGGACTGAGTCCTCAGGGCAGTAGGAACACATTCTAGGGGATTTGGGCTTCCTCCCATCCTACACCTGGTGCCACGTCGGAACTGTAGGCACTGCCCTTGTCCTCAAGGATTGCATTCCTTAGCCACCTTTCTGGTAAAATCTAAGCCTTTAGTTCAAAGGAAGTCAGCCTGGCCTCTAGTACACGCTTCTCTTTTCAAGACTTCTCTGGACACCTGGGAAGGAAGTGGAGATGGGATGAAGCAGCCTGGAAACCCTTCCACCTACAGCACAGCACACATCCAGACAATTGTCTGATTTCTCTCACACTCTCTTGGATCCAGTATCATTCATCTCTTCAAAACTCTCTTCCTTCCTCTTCTTCCTTCCAGTTATGCTTTATATCTTAATAGAAGTTCACTTGTTCATGCTTTAATTCATACCACAAATATTTATTAAGCACTTGCTGTGTGTCAAGTGCTGAGAAACAGCAAAGATAAAGAGACTCCCTTTGGGGTCTCAGCCTAGGTGGTCAAATGTTATGGGCTTAAGGTGAAAGGTTGTATGGATTCTTTACTTTTTGTACTTTAATTTTAATTAAATAAAATACTTTTACTAGTATGATTATAAATATGAAGTGTAATAAAAGAAAATGTTCATTTTCCGTTTTTTCTGGATGTCATTTCATTTCATGATTATTAATAATGGTGATTTTGCCACACAGAGGAAGGGAGTGTTAAAAATGGTCTGCTCTGGTGTCACACGTGTGAGGTCTGCCACTGCTCAAGGGATCAGTCAGTGTCTCATGATGGGCCAGGCAGATACTCTGCTTTGCCAAAAGCTGGGCTTAGACTCCAGTGCTGTGTGTGGGTGGAGAAAGGCCTGGCCAATACCTGCCTCTGTGCCCTGATGCTGTACCTTCCCCTTGCTTCTGGCCTCAGCCCACTCCCTTTATTTTGTCTTCTCTAGAGGCTGAGCGCAGCTCTAGGTTCCTGACCCGACTGCTTGGAGCCACAGTGCTAGTCATGATCTGCATAGCGGTCATTGCGGCGATTGCATTGGCCAGAAAGGTAACGACTCAGGCTGCACAGTACAGTCATGGGCACCTCGGCCCTGGCACTCTGATCCGTTCACACCCTCTGTCTGTTCAGAGAGAGACCTAGATGTGATCTCCCTCAGTGCTTTTTGTGCCTTTTTCATGGTCCTCGTTCTGCCTTTTAGTAAAGTTGTTTATGCTCTTCTTCTGTCCTTTCCCTTCTCTGGGAGCTCCTGAAAGGTTGGACATGCTTCCTCCCCATCTTGCTGTCACCTACAATTGCCTGTCACTTAAGCCACTCCCTGGGAGTTTGATTTATCTACTATGAGTCTGGTGTATCTTAGGCATCATCCTGTACTAGGGATTTTGGTACATTAGCTTATTTAGTAATGCTGGGCTATTCAGCACTTCTGCAGGGTGAGAAATAAAGGAGGATGAGAGATCCCACTTTTCTTATCAAGACTCTGGTAGAGGAGACTTGCCCAGGCTTAGAATCCAACCTTCTGAGAAGTCTTTCTCTCCTACAAGAAGGTCCTGTGTCTGGTCTTCAGCACTGGAGAGGAGTAACTTCTTTAAATGCTGCTGAGGAGGACCTTTGACTCTCATACATTGTTTTCAGTTGCTGATAGATCTGTCATTTTCTCTCCTCAGTGCACTAGAGGAATTAGCAAAAGCCACCCAATCCCACGGTCCTAATAGTCATTACTTGCCCCATACTTCTCACGTGTCAGAGCTGTTGCACCAGTTCATAATCTCCTTCCATCTGTGTTCCATCCCCTTCTACCACCAGTGGTAGGGCCTGTATTCTCATTCAGCTGGTGAGGGATCTCCTTCCATATCCCATTTAGGGCATTTCCCAGAAGCAACTGTTTTAGATCTGGTTGCTGGAAATAGAGCCTGACATGTGAATTTTGGTAACAGTGATTGATTGACATAGTCTCTTAGATGAAGGGTATTGAAGGAAGCAGGATAGGCCTAAGACAGCTGTCCCCAACCTTTTTGGCACCAGGGACCAGGGCTCCTATGAGAATCTAATGCCTCATGATCTGAGGTGGAGCTCTGGTGGTGATACTGGTGCTAGGGAGCGGTTGCAAATACAGATGAAGCTTTGCTTGCTTGTTGGCTGCTCACCTTCTGCTGTGTGGCCTGGTTCCTAACAGGCCACAGACCAGTTGGGAACTGCTGGGCTAAGGGAAGAAAGCTCAACATGATGTGGTCTCAGCTGGAGACTTGGTTGAAGTAAGAATTGTAGGCAGAGTTGGTTGCACCTTGAGGCAAGGAGCTAGCTTTCTAAAAACCCCCTCAGTTATTGACTGCTGGCTCCTCACCAGGGAAGGCCCGAGAGCAATTCTCCATTGAAGAGTCAGCTGTGAGGCACTTACATTCTATACTCCCAGGTTTGGGGAATGAGTGCACTGGCCAGGTGGAGAGGATCTGAGTAGGATACCAGTAGCATTCACTACAGACTCTGAGAGCCAGTAGGGTGCAATATTTAGGAACATAGCCTTTGGATTCAGGTAGACATAGATTTAGATTCTAGCCCTACCACTTGAGTAGCTGTGTCACCTAACCTTGCTGAGCTTCAGCTTTCTCATCTGTAAATAAAGAATAATTATGGTGCTGCCTTCATGACGTTGTGGAAAAACTTAAGTCATAATTCAAGCAAGCCACATGGCCTTTTTCCTGGCATGTATTAATAACTATTACTCTTTAAATACATGTTCTTACAATTATTATAAATTTCATTTATTATAGCACCTCATAATACCTGATACTCAATATTTATATTGCATGGGTTTATTATGACTAAATGAATGAATATTATTTGCTAAGAAGCTATTGGCAAAAGTGCCCTCAGGGAACCTTCTGTGAGGTAAAGGAGAGATGGGTGTGTCCATCAGGATAATGACCACTAACTCCACTGTTCATTCTCTTCAGATTCTTCAAGAGGGCAACGTTTGTCCTGGCAGTGCAATGGTCCCAGACTTGTTTTTTTACACTGATTACAATTACAAGGCAAGGGTGACAAGTCTAAGAATGGGAACGAGAATATACCAGCACAAAAAGTAACAGCAGTTCTCTGAGAATTAATTGAGTATACATATTATAAAAATGAATTGGGTTGTGTTAAGGGATATAGTAGTTTTTTTTTAAGCATAGCATCAGCATGACCTATGAAAAACACTCTTTTTCTTTACACTTTTGGTAGATAAGGTGCAACTGCTTCTACTGAAAAAGAATGAATGAAACAACACATGAGGAGAGGTTACCTGAATTGTGTGTGTGCTTCTGAGGCTATGGCATCTCTCCAGGCCCAGCACCTCAGGGCCTGAAGTTGTGGCATCATCTCAATTTTTCATATTTGTTCATGGTGCCCATCCATGCAGCCCCATCCACCCTCGTCTCAGCTCCTTGCATATGTATGTGCACTGCTGAGCGTGATGCTAGCCAGTAATGGTGCTGGTGTTTCCTATCTTGGAAGTGGTGGGGGGAAAGCAGAATGAAATTTGGTTTGCTATTGTTTTCCAAGCTGTATGTGGCTTTTTGTGATTCTGTCATTCAGACCTATAGTGTGGGTGAGTGACCTGTTTTAGAGCAGTGTCTGGTAAGGCTGAGAAGTTGTCTTCTTTGCATTGGGTGCCATTAAACATTTCTTCTGCCATCCTGTTTGTGCCTCTTGTTTTTTGATTTCCTTGCCTTTGCAGAACTCTCACCTATGATGCTCTCATATGGATGTGATGGCTGACTTCATTCACATCCTTGATTTTCCTCAACAGATTTCATTGTTCTGGCCTGTTGTTCCACAAATGCAATTGTAGTTGTCTGACCATGAGTTCCTACTTTGATTTGGAAAAGCCAGGCCTTTTAGGTAGGGGACAGTAGAAGAATGTGTGTGTGTGTGTGTGTGTGTGTGTGTGTGTGTGCGCGCGCGTGTGTGCACGTGTGCGCATGTGTGCATCTGTGCACATGCATTTCACTCCTAAGACTGAACATCTGTTATGGGCTCTGAGGTTACAAAGTGGAACACAGCACAGACCCTTCCATCAGGGAGCTCACAGTTTGGGGCCTGGAGAAGACAGAAGGTAAACAGGTAAGTTCCAGATAGCACTCAATGTTACAGCAGAGAACATTCAAGTCCATATTCTAGCACATGGGGAAAATGTAGCTCTCCTGGGAAGGTCAGAGAAGGCTTCTTGGACGACGTGCTCTGTAGCTGAGTTTGGAAGACTAAGTAGACAACTTTTTTCAGGGAATTACAGGGAATGGACAATGAGTGCAACATATACAAAACTGGAGAGGCAGGAAACAGTGGCCGTAAGATGAGAGGCAGCTTGCCAAGGACAAAGAGCATGTCTTGGAGTCAGACGAACCTAGGTCAGAATTGGATTTGTCCTTGGGTAAGTGACTGCACCAGCCTGTACTTATTAGCTCACTCAAAAGTAGAAACTTCAAAAGGGGTGTTGCTGAGATCACGTGAGAAGCTAGCTCAGTCCGTGCTCATAGTACATTCTCGAAAAATGGTATCTCTCTGGCATCAGGCCGTACGCCACAAGGGTATTGGTTAGGGAAGCACTGCAGGATGTGAAGCTGGAAAGATGAGGGTGGCCAAGTCACAAAAGGCATTTTTGGGGGGCATCACACACAGTCTTGAGTGGGGAATGTAGTTAAATTATAGACTTCCTTCCCAAAAGAATGCACCCTCACACAATGTTTTTTATACCTCTTAAGTGGTTTTACAAATCCATTGAAGTCCTCTTGTGGCTTCTATAGACAGCGGGAGCCAACAAAGGGTTTTAGGCAGAAGCATGGCATGATCCAACTTTCATTTTTGAAACATCACTCTGCTGGCGGCCATGTGGAAATTGGGCTAGAGGTAAGAGGCACTCCAGAGGCAGGTGAGTTTGGAGGTACAGGTGAGTGATAAGACATGGAAGTAGGGATGAGAAAGAGGTAATAGATTTCAGAACTACTTGGGAGTAAAACAGGATGGGATTTTATGGCTCATTAAAGTCTAACATTAGCCTCCAGGTTTCCAGTTAGCTGGTGCCATAAACCAGGATAGAGGCTGTGGGGTTAGTAACAATTTGTGGAGGAGAGAATCTGATGGGTTCCTTTGAGAAAGGTTGAGTCTGAGCTTGCTGTAGGTCATCAGGTGGCCATGTCCAGTTGGCAGATGGACATCTGGGTCTGGAACGCAGGACAGAAGCCTGGCTGGTTTGGAGAGAGATCTGGGAATCTTCAGAGAAATGAGGGTGATTGTAAATGTGCATTCAGGTGAGGTGGCTAGGAGAGAGTGCTGAATGTGAGAAAACAGAGGACAGGACCCTGGGAAACCCCTTTATTTGGGGGAGCTAATGTGTAGGCAGTAAGAAAAGCATAGGGCTGACTGAAGAGGAAGATGGGGGTTCATAGGAGCGGGAGGAGAGCCAGGAAAGAGCGACACCATGGAAGCCACAGAAGGAGAACATTTTAAAAAAAGAAGAGGTCCAAAATAAATGTCAGGTGCAGTAAAGAGTAAGAGAGAAGTGGGACTAAAAGCTGCCTCATTAAGCTGAGAGAATAGGAAGAAATGGGGTGTAAGGCACATTGCATATGTAGCACGTGTTGTTTCAGTGATCAGTGCTGAAATCTGGCTGTGACAAGGCTGAGAAATTAAGAGTTAAAGAATTGGTGTTAGTAAGAACATAATTTTGCCTCTGTATATGTGTGTGTGTGTGTGTGTGTGTGTGTGTGTGTGTGTGTGTGTGTGTATAAGTAAGGAAGAGAGGTATCATAATTATGTATCATGTTGGGGAGTAACTTTTGAATAACATCCCTACATACTCACTTTGTAGTTTGTTTGTTTTTAGAAGAAATTTCTCAGAACTCATTCTGTAGAAAGTGGCCTCAGGAGACCAGCATCTGCACAGGAGGAGTGGGTTCCCAGTATGCTGTCACCCCATGGAAGCTGTGTCCAGGTGGAAGCTGTGCCTGCAGATTTCCACAGGGAGCGGAGGGGAGATGACTATGCTGAGCAGCATGACTACTTCAATGTCCTGAGTTATAGAAGCCTCGGGAACCTCAACTTCCCAGCAGAGACGAGTTAGCCACCAGAGACATCTTCTGGGAGACGCAGACTGTCTTTGCTATTACAAATGGATGTATAAGCATCTTCACTCTCCATCAGTGCTGTGTGTGTGTGTGTGTGTGTGTGTGTGTGTGTGTGTGTGCATGCGCCTGTGTTCAGTTGAGTGAATGAATGCCATCCTCTTCTCTGTCTGCGTTTCCTGTACCCTTTCCTTCCATTCCATTATGATAGACCTGGGGTGAGCAGCTCAAACTTTGATTATAAATGCAATGTTAAAAAACAAAACAAAACAAAACAAACAAACAAACAAAACACAACCTGGTTTTGAATTGGGTAGTTTGAGCCAATTCTGTGGCTCTGGACTATATTCCTCTTACCGACACCGGGAAGTGGTTTAGGCTATAGGGTTTTGTGGTGGCTGATGATGGTGTATGACTGCAGAGCCACACTCATCTCCTTTCTCAATGTCAATTTCACCAACATTCACACCTTCAAGGCAGCCTGTGAAGAAGGCATTGGTACCAGCTTCTGTGGGGAGATTCAAGGATGACTAAACCATGGTCTGAAGTCTCAGCCCTTTAGGAACTTACAGTTAAGCGGGGGGATGACATTTACATGGAGAGATAGTAAGGAGATAAAGATATGAGACATTTTTGGGAAAAGGTGTAAGTTTTGTGTGAGGTTGTCAAATAGGCTTATCTGTAGTGAAGTGGCCTGTGAGAGTACAGGGAGCAGTGAGGCTGGTCTGGTGAGAACAGGTGTTTTGTCCAGAGAACTAGTAGAAACTAAAGTTGGGAATGAAAGCCCTACAAGAAAGTACCTGGTACCAAGGGAACCAAAAAGACTTTAGATTTTATTGTTTGGGTAGGTGACTGAAGTCTCCTTTTGTTGGATATACTCAGCATCCAGTGATGGCCTGATATGGAAGACTAGGAGCTCCTCCTACAGTAAACTGGGAAGCCACGTCCTTGTGGGGCCTTCATCTTAGCCGTGATTCACCTTTTCTCTATCAATCCACCATTGTACCTTTGAATAAAGAATTTGTTTCTCACTACAAGGAAAACCTAGATTTTTAAAATTGGGACTCTTCCTAGGAAAAAATAAAAGAAGGGTGATAGAGGATTTAAAAAATGTACGCCCTCAAACTAGCTTCTCTGACCCCTTAAATTCAGCTCTGACCTCTTTGTGCTCTGGTTGGGGTGGCATCCGAACTGCTCGTTTATGTTTAAGTGGCATTTAGGCTTTTATCTTCCCATCATCTCTCTTAGAGGAATAAAGAGGGAGGCTGGTTTACAGGTGACTGCTTTTCTTTCACGGCACAGGAACTGAGAGAAAATGTGAAGAAAGGCTGTCTTTTGCCTACTATTAAATTAAAGCATTGCCCTGCTCCGTAAGAGTTCGGTTGGTTGAACAAGAAGACAATTCAGTTCCTACTCCTCCTTGAATTTTTATTTTTATGTTTCTCCCTTTTCTACCAAACAGGTATGTAGTTAGGAGCAATCTATCCAGAGTGCCAAATTTTTTGGAAGAAAGATATATGGAAAATGCTGTTATTTGCCTTGGCAGTTCTCAACATTTTTCTTGCAAACTAGTGCAAATTGAGAGTAGAACATAATTCACAAATTGGAAATGAAATAAGATGTAATGACAAAAAGGGAGTGGTATTTTGATTTGATGGAGGCATATATTGACCTGAAGTAGACTGAGAGTTGGGTGTTATTTAACATGATGATGGTAACTGGGAAACATTTACAAATACCATTTGGATGGTGATAGAAATACAAAAAGACCCATAGATGTTGTAAGTGGGTCAGGTTACTAAAATGAGATTGACTTCAACAGAAAATAAATTGTAAAATGGAATTCAATGGATTAAATTTTCCTTAGAGAATCAGATTCCTGGGGACATGCACAGTCCGGTTCAGTAGTCACTCTGCATATAGCTATGGAGCATGTGAGATGTGGTTAGTTTGAATTGAGATGTGCTGTGCTGTAGGTTTAAAATATACATTGGATTTTGAAGACCTAATATGAATGATAAGAATGTAAATTATCACATCAGTATCTTAAGAATATTGATTACATGTCAAAATGATAATATTTTAGATATATTGGGTTAAATAAAATATTAAAATTAAATGCACCTGTTCCTTTTTTCTCCCTTAATGTGACTACTGAAAAAAATCTAAAATTACATATGTGGCTCTCATCATATTCTTATTGGACTGTGCAGCTCTAGACTCTAAATCCAAGCCATGCTGGTAGTTGGGGATGGTGCTTATCTCTGACTGGTGGTCTCTCCCTCTCATTCAAGATAGGCTTTGGGGAGACTTTTTGCTTTTATTAGGTCTTTTGAGAAAAACATAGGGAGGAATCACAGGGGAGCTTGAGGTAGGGGACCACTAAGCACAGATAGGATGAGACCCTAAACTCTCTTGGATCCCCTCTTGGGTCTTCTGACAAGAGGAGGGGAGAATAAATTAATTATTGAATAAGAGTTCAGCAGAAAATAAATTTACTGATTCTCTACCTTTTATCACTCCACCTTCTAAGCCTGGGCATATAGAGTCTGATCTATAATCCAAAGATTATGCTAAACAAATATGAGAAATTTTGAGTAATGGAGCTTTGAGGTAGATAATCTGCATGAGTAGACAGAACTTTCTCCTGCAATTTTTTTTCATGACCTGTCCCTTCTTACCCAGCAAACCCCTGGAAATGAATCCTCACACACTCAGCGTCATACAGATTCCATCGAGCTGAACAGGCAGGGAAGCTGTGTGTGTTACAAAGAGTGGCAGTATTCTGGTGGGCATACTATACCCCACAAAGAGGAAGGAATCAGTAGCAGGTCATAGATGCCAGCTGTAGGGTGTGAGTTTTGTTCAGTCTTTGGTTCTACATAGTCCTGCTTCAAGGCTATAACTAGTAATCCCTACCTCAACTCCAAAGCACATCTGTCAAGAGGCCCAGGAGAGCCTTATGTGTGCAAGAGCCTGAAATTCCTCAAATTCAGAACTATATAGTTTGATGTGTCAAAGAATTTATTAGAGCATCTAGGACATACACTATCCAATAGAACTTGCTGTGATGTTGTAAGTGTTCTATGTCTGTGCCATCCAATATGGCAGCTACTAGCCACATGGGGTTATTGAGCATTTGAAAAGTGATTAATGTCACTAAGGAACTGAACTTTATTTAATTCTAATTAACTTAAACTTAAATGTAAATAGTGACATGAGACTGGTGGTTAGTATATTAGACATCACAATTCTAGTAATTGCCTTGCATATGAGGAAAACACAGAGAGGCAGGTTTATAGGCCAGCCATGTTTCTTCTTGATGGTATCCCTTTCAAATGCATAATACCTGTAGAAATGACCTTCTTAAAACAGAGTGCTGCCATTGTCTCTAGTTTCCATGTTTGTGTTTGTAAATAAGTTGATTTCAAGACATGGAGGCTTAATTCATAAATGATTCATTTGTTCCAGGCGGGCAGAGCAGTGAAAGATTTTGCAACAGTCGAAATACTAGGAAAGTGGTGGGAGAATTGTCTGCACTTTGCACACTACAGAGTAGGGGTGCTGCACTCAGAAGGACACGTGCCTATGCAGGCAATATACCTTTTTGTGTGTGTGTGTGTGCGTAGTGACTTAGATTCAGCCAAATATCATCCAACATATTAATGTTGTTATTATAACCTATTATAGTTTACTTGTATTTATTTTTTACTTGTATTTTAAAATTTACTTTTTTATTTTAGTTTTATAATTCTTTTAAGAGTTATAACCATAATAGGTTTACCTGGTTTTATGTTTGAGTAGGTTTAAGAAAGAGTATAATTAAATAAGTATACCTTATATTAATTATTAGTTTAATTCTAAACATTATCATAAAAATAATCACGAACTCCTCATATAGGGGGAGATCTTCAGAGGTAAGGATATATACCAGGTTTGAGTATGGTATATATATCACTGGTGTGGTATATATATATATATATATATATATATATATATATATATATATATATATCTGTCATTGGATTTCAGAAGACTCGACTTCAAGCACTAGTTTATTAATCATTTTATATTGGAAAAACATGTTTTTGAACCTCCGTTTCTATAATTACTACTTCATAATGTTTCACAGGATAATTGTGAGGATGGATGAAGTAAATGAAGAACTCCGTAAACTGCTAAGTGCTGTATGAATAGCCTGTGTGCCACTTATAGCCCAAATATAATCACATCACAGTATTTCAACAGGCAGAGAAGAGGGATGATGCAGAAAGATCAAAGGCTCTGGGTGAAGTTAGCTGGCATCATTAAGATGTTGCTAAGGTTTGTAGAAATCAAATAGGGACAATCATGCATCATGAAAATATTTTCTTCCTCTTTATTTTCTACTTCCTAGAATATCAGATGAACTTAGGGGTTTAGTGATTGAGTTGCAAGCATCAATATTTAAATTCACAGAGGTCACCTTTCAACCCAGATTTCTCAAGACCATTCCCATCCCAAGCTCACACCTGGATATCTCTGTGTTCTTCACACTGGTGGAAATGTCTGTCTGCACTCACCTCCTCCAGCCCAAAGCCTGCATGTTTTTGGAAGTCCACAAGCTAGACTGCTTATTTCTTGAACCCTTCCTTGACTTACCTTGCTCATATGTTTCTTAGTTTATAAACTCTCATGCTACTGAGGGTTTGAGAGGTACAATCTAACTCTTGATTTTACACAAATCTTCATTTCTAGTTGTTAGATCTCTAAGTCTTACCAGGGCTGAATTAATTTGATTCCATTTTCTTCACACACTGCACAATATCAAGTGAAATATAGATGCTTACTGAAGACTTAGCAAATGTAATTCAGTTGGGTTGACTTCACTAGGGGCAAATGAGGTATAAGTCTTCTTCATCACACTAGCAGTTTCTATGAGAATGATAAAGTTAGCCCTTATGGGTAGAGTTGCATATGAGAAAGGGTCTATGTAGAAAATAGGAGTCCCTCAGATGTTTCCAAAATCATCAAATGGGGACATATTTTGAGCTATGAACTTTCCTTGGATACAAGAGTAGATGGGCATAGTGTTATATGGGATTGGTTATCTCCACAAGAAGCAGATAGATACTGATTTGCATGTGAGAGAAAATAAAAGGTGAATGATTTAGGCAGTAGTAAAGGAGCCATGGGATCATTTGTGAGGTTTGGATAGGGGATGGAAAATGCCCAAATTTGCCTTATATTTCCCTGAAGTGACCTCAACCTCACCAATCCTAGAATTCTTTCTTATCTCTTGAACTAAGAGGACTGATATAGTGAGAATTTTTCTTGTCTTTTAGGTATAGTCCTCATTTTGGATAATCTGAAACTAGATCTAAACTACAACATATGAAATAGAGAGAACTGCCTAAACGGAAAACTTGCACAGTATAAAGAAGACACAATAAGAAACCACGAGAAGAGTTTTTTTTTTAATTATTCCTTCATATTCAAACTTCACAAACAGTGTGAACTTGTACAATACCTCGGAAAGTGAAACTTACAAAAAAAGTGCTGGTAACATTTAAAAAAAAAACAACAAAAATCCCAAAAAACAAACATCATTCTTAGCAACATCAATTACTCTTCCACACAAAACAGAAACCTTGTAAAATTTATTTTCGTATTTTTAAGGCGTAATACTTCCGTATAAAGTATATGCAAGAGATAAAACTTCACAGTATTCCAAAATGTCACAATAATAATAATAATATAATAGTATAATGAAGCGCTACAGTTAATTTTTCTTTTTTTGAATGTTTTTTTTCCTGTTTAAATAACAAATACAAGTCACAGGTAAATATACGTGAGAAAAATACGAGGCTAATATTAAATGGCAGGTAAGGATACTGTCACTGTAAGAAAAAACTGGCAGAATGTGTGTATTTAGTCTATATTTTAAAGCACTTGATAGAAAAGGCGTATGCAAGGTTTTTCAAAAACAATATTTTGTTTGTTTGATAACTGACAACAATTTAAGAGTATAATGAGGGAAAAAAAAAGGAACAAACTTCCTCTCAAAACTATTGACCTGCTCATCCCCAACCACGTATATACTGATGGATGTGTGTGTGTGTGTGTGTGTGTGTGTGTACATAAGGTTATACCATATATAGACTGATATGAGCAGTGTTCCATGCCCACCTGAAAAGATTGGAGGGTATTGTGTCTGCAGTCAATGAGCACAGCTTCCTCTTGGGAATTTATTTTTTCAATTTAAAGCTCTCTTTTTCCTTGTCCCTCCCTCTTTCCAAACTCTTCCCCAGTTCCTAGGTCTTCAGTCTGAAAAGACAATCTGGTTAGGAAAGTTGCCCTCCTTTCAAAATTCACTGGGAAATAGAAACTGCATAAACAGTGACACCCACATAGACATTGAAAATACCACTTGAATATGAATGAATGTGTGTGTGTGTGTGTGTGTGTGTGTGTGTGTATGCATACAGTAGCAATTGCAAAAAAGGGACCATATTCCTTTCCATACTAAAATACAATGTGATAAGAAACATTTCTGTGCAGGAAATAGGGTTTCTTTGAATCTTATCACAACACTGTGGCGGAAAAATCAGGACATGGGTTCACCTTTCAGCAGTCACCACAGTAAACTTTACTGAGAACACACACGCCCGGACATCCAGTCTGCGCACATGTGGGTATTAACACCTAGCCATTCAGCCAACAGGAAACAGAAAGACAGCAGATAGCAAAACACATCAATAAGGTGCTCAAAGAAAAAAAGTGGCACCCACTCCTCAAGTAGATGGCCACATTAAGGTGCTTCAAAAGTTTTTTTTTTTTTTTTCAGTTTTTATTTCAAATATTAAGAGAGTACTGATTTGCACATGGTAGTTCTGAGCCAGGCCAAGGGTTTTGAGATTTCTGACATCTTCCATCGAAAAGGGCTTTCACTGTAGTTGTTTTATTCAGTTTGTTGTGGGTCACTTGAGTTTAAAAAATTTACTAAATAGCCAAAAACTGAAATCAAATCAATATGACTAAAAGAAATAACAGATGAAATGGTATAGTATAGAACATTACTGCATTCCCATTGGATCAAGACGGTTTCACCCATTTTTCCTTTCACTAACACTGTTCCTTTTTTTTCTTTGTCACAATCCATTCCTTATGAACACACAGAAATGACCAAAGTCACTGCAAGTAGCTGTTTTTATTTTTTGTGATCTGTTGCAAGAGTCCAACCTTGTTTCCTCTACTGCTGTTTGTGTAGCAACTGGTTTTGTAATGAACATCTGGATTTGTAATGAGCATCTGATTTTGTTGTGTGCATGTGTGTATATGTGCACATATACACACCTATACATGTATAATATATACACTATATATATGGATATATATAGGAAGTGTGTATACATTTATACATAATATAGTGTATACCGTTTCAACTGGAGATAAACTGAACTGGGTTCAGACACTAGCACGTTTATCTTTCCCCTGCTCCCTCTGTCCATTTTAAACAGTCTGGAGCTTTTATTTATTTTTTAAAGTGCATTTTCAATGCAGAATAACTGTAATCCACTGATTCCTTGGAAAACATTTTGATGAGAAAATCTGACAGTTCTCAGCCCCAAGCAAGAGAAACCTGAGTTTGGTCATGCCAGGGGCTGACGTGGCAGTGCCAGGCTTGTGCCTGAGTGATTACTGGGCATTCTGGACTCCAGGCACCTTAGCAGCAGCAGCAGCAGCAGCACCTTTAGGAGAAGGCGAAGATAGAAGAGGAAGAAGGAAGGAAGGAAAGCTCAGATGAAGGAGAATGAGTTTGGGGTGAGTTTACAGGTCGGAATTGTTGACTTTGTATGGATTTGCACAGTTCCTGCTTGGCTTCAGCTAAGAGATGCCATCTACTCCTCTCTCCACCAACTGACACCAACTTCCCCACATCCCCGCATCCTCAAGCATCACCCAAGTGTCCCCACTGCCAAGGCTGACTTCTGTGTCATTTCCCTGGGAGTATGTGAGTGCCAGCATCAAGTAGGAATAAGGCACCAGAGAAATCAAAATGTTAAAAAAAGATGCAAAACCCCATTTCAAAGAGCCTCTTCCATTGCTCCATTGAAATATTGCATGTGATACCATTCGTGTGTAAAGTGTGTCGAATGCAGTCTCTGAAAGGAACTCGAGGCCCTTCAGCACCAGAGATCTGTAGGAATGCACCCTTTGTCTAAACACACCCACTCCCCCCACCCCCATGCCCACCCACGCCACACGCAAAAAGCACCAAATCAGGAGAACAAGGCTGCTTGCCATTGCTCACCTCATTTTTGATAAAAATCAAAGAAGTCTATGAAATAGAATTTTCAGGAATTACTCTAAGATCAAGTGGGTTTAGGTTTTCATGTATCTGGTTACTTGATGCTCTAAATGTCCAAAGAGCATCATGAAGGGGTTGAAACATTTGTTTTCAATGTTTAGGGGGAATGTGGTAAACAAAAGTTACTTCTCAAATGATGCCCAAGTCTACTAACACTTCAACCTCCCCTATATTTTTTAAACACTGTAAAAAGGAAGAGGTTCATATAACTATAAAAGGAAAAAAAAAATGAAGGCACATGATTTTATTCGGTCCCACAATCCTTAAGAAAAATGGCATTTTGCAAGTGTGTGTGTGTGTGTGTTCACATGCATGCACACATGTGCACATACACATGAAATGGGAGTCCAAGGGCCACTGGGGCAGTAGTTCAAAGGAAGTTGGAAAAAGAGAACAGGAAATTTTGAGACACAGAGAAAGAAAGGAGAAAGGAGGAAATGGAGGCGTCTCTTCAGCTTTCTGTCATTGACAGTCTCAAGATTTGGCTGCTTTAGGGTCCAGAACGGAATTCATTTGTCTTGGTCTAGAAAGTGCCCCCAGTTAAATATCTCCAGTTAATCATGTTACAGCTTTTGGTGTTTCCCTTTTCCCTTCCCTCCAGCCAAATGATTTTTTTTTAATCACAGTTTTTAAAAATTATTTTTTCAATGTTGAAAAAATATGGAAAAGCTATTGAACAGCCTTAGGACACTCTGCCTCTCCATCTTCACAGTGAGCAGATGGATGGACAATCCACAGAATCAAGGAGGATGCGGGCAAGATCCCTTGTGCTAGACAGTCCCTTGCCCTACCTTCCCCAGGGCTGGGTTGCCTTCATAGCACCCAAGCCATTTCTCTCAACTGGATCCCTCCCCCTACCTCACCCCATCCATGGAATGTGAGCTGCTGAGAAAGGCAAAGCCATCCTGGAGAGCAATAGTAACAGGAGGTTCTTAGAAGCAAGGGTGGAGGCGACTGGAGGCTCTCTCCTCAGGCAGCTTAAGCAGCGTGCTCTAAGTAGCTGTGACCCAGGATAGGGAATCGTGGTTGCCCACTGAGAGGTTAAAGTCCCACTCACACTTACTTCATGAGACCTCAACTCTCAGGCTCACCACCTCTTAGCCTCACTTTGCATTGGAGTTGGCCCTAGTCTTATAGAAGGCAATGGTCCAAGACAGAGAGGCAGAGACTCAGCTGGCTGCGTCATATAAAAAAGGACTACGGACGGTGGGATTTCAGAAACAAATTTAACTTTGGTTTAACAACTTTTTCAAACCATAAAAATTAAAGCAGGGCTTCAGTGGCTTTGATCATCTGACTGCTATTATATTTTTTTTCTCATTTGGCAAGGCTAAGGCGTGGGGGGAGAGAAAAGGGTTTTCCATAATTGGTCGAAGACACAGGGTGTTAAAATGCTTCCACACTTAAACTCACAGTCCAGTGTTTTTGACATTTCATAAATAGCTTTTTTTCTCTAAAAAAGAATAAAACAAGAACAATCCCTTTACTTACTCATCTGAAACAAAATAAACAGCAGTGGGTACAAACTTCTTCTTGTAACAATTACAAAAACAACAATATAATCCCAACTTTTAACACGCATCTTGAATCAGTTATTTTTTTTTAACCTCAAAACTGCAGCATATCCTTAAGGGCAAACTTTTCAATTAGTTTTTTTCTTTTTTTTTTTTTAAATAATGTCTTCACCAAAAAAACAGTCTTGTACCAATAAAATGCATTCAAAAATAGAAAATATTACACAACAAAAATATGTATCCTTCCTTTCCAAAAAAGATTCTTCACAAAAAAATGTAGAAAAAATTCCAACAATTTTTTTTCCTCTCCTAAACATTAACTTTCAGTCTAGGGCACAATTATTTATTGATTTAAATGTCTGTTTTTGCATAAAACATGGAAGATGCAAAACAATAACTGTATTAGGTTTGTAAAGTTACATCCACTCCCACCCCTACTCTAAAACAAAACAAAACCAGAAAAACCCAGCAAATATTAAACAAATGATAGAGCCAGTTGGCTAAGAAAACTATGCATTTGTATGAGTTAACTGGCTCTGTTGGTATCTGGGAATGCTGAAGAAATGAGAGCGCATCAGAGTTAAGAGGTTGTTTAGCAATAGCTCATGTTCTGAGTCATTTATAGTCTCCCATGTTGCTGGCCTCTCTACTGCAAAAGCTCACGGAAAAAAGAATCATGTGAATAGTACATGGGCAGAGGACAAAACTGTGTCCATGTGTACAGTACACATACTTCTACACAATCTCCTTTCTCAATCATAGCACATTTTTTTTTTCCTTTCTCAAAGTGGAGCTCAAGCATAGGCTACAAAGTCATGGAGAGCTCCAGTGGTATGAGGAAGGCTGGGGTGACTTTCTCCATCGTTGTCTCTCCCACATTTAACCTGTTTGGACATTAATTGGAACAATGACAAGATTTCAGATCTCAAAAGAATACCCTATTTTCCTCTTCCCCATTGAATCCAGGTTGCTTTTATTTTTTTAGCATTGTAGCTTAAACAATATATTTTTCTAATTTGATGGCGTTTCTCTTTTGTATGGGATTATGTGTATTCAGTACAGACTGATTTCTTTCATAGCTTTTTTCCCTATTACTCATTGGGTTGCTGGTTTTTTCTTTGTGGTTTTTGTTTTGTTTTGTTTCTGATTTTTTTAAACAGTGAAATATGTCCAATTTTATTTCCAGTGCATTAAACAAATTTTAAATTAAAAGAAATAAAACTTTCCCCCCCCATCCTTCTAAAGGAAATGACTGATAAAAGTACAATATAATAAAATCAGGCATCGCCAAAAATAGCATGATGTGCAACCTCAATTACATAAAAGAAAAACAAACAGACAAACAAGAATTATAGAACATAAGAATGAAGGAGCCAAGACTATATAATCCCATGGTATGATGGTATGATTGGCAAGCACTGGTTAAAAAACAGGTAAGGCTACTCTTAGATTTCTAACTCAACATAGTTAACCACTGCTCTTCTGTCTTTTCCTTCAACTCTTAATCTTTAACTCACTAGTTCTTTATATCTTTAAAAAGAACAAATTCGGTTTTATATTTTTGGTCTACAGTAGAATTACATATTAATAATATAATAAAAAGATATTTCATGAACAGGTTGGTACTGCATCCATATGGGGAAAATGAAAAATAAAAAAAGGAACTCAAATAGACATAGCAAATGGACTCTACTCTTATAAAAATAACAACAAATGTAATAGAAATTATAATCAGGGCAACAGATTATACTGAAAACAGGTGTAGAAAGATATATTTTGGATAATTCAAACTCCTGACAAGCTATGCCCTAGAAGTGTAGCCTCCAAACCTTTCCCATGATTTCCACCTTCCTATAGGATCACTCAAAATTCAAATAAAAATGGAAATGAAATAAAAATAAAGTGGACAGGTGGTTGAGCCAGCTAAAGCTTCCAAGTTATCTTAGTTGACTGGTCAGGACCAGGTGGACAGCATTTGAGAAACTGGCGGGACCTAGGGGAGCTGCTGATGGTATGTTTTTAATTTTGGAGGAGTTCTTAGCCCATTGATAAAGAGAGAAACCAAGGAACCAAATAATTCTTCTGGTAACATAGTAAATGTGAGATGAAATATAATTCTGATAGAAAGGACATGGCGGTGAGATGGGAAAGAGAAGAGAGAGTTGAAATAGGCATACTTTGGGTACCACCTCCCTTTGTTTTCTTCAACACGTTGTTTTCTTTCTCTTTCTGAGCATCCTTTAGGACTAGCTACAGGCTCCAATATCCTCTGAGCAAATATGTGTCAACTCAGCTCTCAGTATGATATCTATGCTTATTGGCCTTCCCCTGGGCTGGGTGGCTTTGAAGGATCCCAGCTTCCAATGTCTCATGCCTTTGATGAGGCAGAGAGAGCTGCAAGGTTGTAAAGTTTACATTAACCATTTCTATCTGATGGTTAATTCATACTGAAGGTTCCATGTGGGAAAAAGAACATAAAGAAAAATAATTGGTAAGAGCTGAGTTTGGTGATCAACCAGTATAAAGTTTTTCTTCCACCAAAAAAAAAAGGAAGAAAAAAGAAAAAGAAATGGCATCAGTCAGAAAATACTGCTTTTGGTTTCTTTTAACTTCAAACCATCCTTGGTTTTTCTCTCATTCAGTTGCTCCAGTTTAGAGTTTAGAATCTAGTGCAAATATCAAATCACAGCATTCCAGGAGCAATATCCTATCCCTTCATCCTAAGTGAAGACTATCCCTTCAGACCTCCTTGGAAGACTGGGGGCAATATTCCAGAAAAGCGTAACTGAACAAATTATTAATCTAGCACTCACTACAACAAGAAAGGCACTATCACAACAGGTCAGCCTCTGCATTTTCCTTGCCATGGGCACAGACATTTTAACCACTCCAGCAACCACAATGAAGTCCTTTTTCAATACTTCATTTCATTAGCTAGTTATCTGACTCCTCTAACAGCCATTGTTCTTGGCTCTGGTCATGCAGAGCACTAATCTGCTCTGTGTCCATGTGGCCCCACATTTCACCAGTGATCCTCGTTTGGTTCTAAATGATTTAGCTCACTCTCTTCCATGGAAGTTTCTTTCTCTCCATCAGTCTCCAGGTCATGACTCTATTAAAGATCAGTTTACAGTGTCAAGAACTATTGTTTCTTATTTTCCTATTTTTTTAAACTTCTGTCCAAACCCTTGGTCAGAAAGACAGTTCAGGAGCTCCTCTAATAATAAGTCTCCTGCAAATATCACTGTGTCGATAATGAAAATCAAAGTGTCTTCCCTTGACCACCAAAGCATATTTCTTGGGCCTATTGTATTACTTTTGTCTGAGAGAGAAGAGGTTGGGCTCTGGAGATTAAAATCTTTGGTGGGTATGCAAGGAAGTTGTTTTCCCAAAACCTCCAGACAAGTATCGTAGGGCAGTCGATGTGAACACATTTTAAAAAGTCAATTGTTTCTTTCTATAACTTTGGTTTGGTGCAGTCAATATCCTCTTGGTGCCTACCCAATGCACATCTGTAAGTACCTGTTAAGAGCTCTGAATTTTGTGTTTCTTATTTAAAATGGAGATAATTCTTTGAGTGCTTAAGGGATTTCTTATGTTAGTTCTGAAAGCTCTAAATAAAGTTTTATGACTAGCAAAGCTGACAGCTTTCTTAAAAATTTATTTATTTATTTATTTTACCTTGGAATAGTAGACTTGGATGGATTCTAAGAAGATAAAAAGAGATAGGTATCGATGTTGTAATCTTAGGAAAGAGGCCTCCACTGAGAGTTTTCCAAATTGATACCCCCACATGTGACAGTGTTCAGAGAAATTAATCATTTATATGGTTGTGACTCTTTCTTACTGAACCAAAATCTTCAAAGCTTTCACCTTGGATTTTGTAAGAATCCTTCAGCATCTTCATTCTTGTGTTATTATTCCCTACATAATCTATTGCTTTTCCTGTGGTATAAGATTATTTTATTAACAGATGCTACAGAGCTGTCCAACTCTAATTACTTCTAAGATTAAACAAGGCAATAAAAATAAATCCAATAAAGAAAAATAGAAAAAAACCCAACAACTTCAAAACAGAACTTTTAGGCACTGTTAAGGTCTTCTACTTAATAAAGGATAGTCTATGACAAAGCAGCTAGTAAATAGTTTCTGACTGATCCTCCAATCCTTCCTCCATTTTCAGTTAGCCTAGCTTGTTTAAAAATAAGCCTTTCACCTCACTGGTTTTCAGAGTTTATTGCACTGTTCCCTTACTGTCGTCTTAAAGGATTTTACCACGTGCATGGCCTTCCTCTTTGGTTAGCCTGATCTAGGTTTTACCCAGGGATGGAAAAGCATGCTCAGGCTGAAAGAATATCTCTAACATGGACAAGGTTATGTTTTTCTGAAAGGAGGACATCACCACAGCCCTCTGCCACACTGAAATGTTGATGAGCAAGGGCTTTGTGGTGTGGCCTAAGGGGAAGATTTTCACATCACCTTGCCTGGCTTCCTCACCTTTGCAACTCTTACCGAAAACTTAGCTGGAGACAACATTGGCAATTGGCCAATCTTCTCTTTAAATATCTTAGACTTACTATACTAACCCAGCTTCTTTATAATAAGAAAAAAGATCCTATTAGCATGTCAGTTTCTAGGCCTGATCAAGAGTTGGCAGATTCCACAGTTTCTCACCAGCCCTGCTAAGGACCAAGCATGATGGAAATAATACTCTATTTTTTGCGATGCTTCTAGTTTCATAACTTCTCTCTTTCCTATAGCTCACACACTCTCTCCCAGCACAAGTAAATACATTTCAGTAGTGCAATGCAGTGCAGTCATATTTAGTGCAAAAAAAAAAAAAAGCCCTATTACCGACTCAAGCGCAATCTTCAACAGCTCTTACTAAAGACTAAAGGTTACCAGTGCCACAAAAGTGGGGAAATTCAGTTTTTACCTCACACTTCTGTGAGTCATCTCTTTTGATGCCCGTTAGTTTCAGCTCAAGGGAAAGAAACAACTAGCACACACCTCTCTATTATTCTTTAAATTGTTAAGCCAATAGACAGAAAATAAAGGGAAGTAGTCAAATTGAAACCAAGGGTAGTATTTAGAAGAGGAAAATAACTAATTAATGCCAAGGTCAGTAGTGGTTTTTACTGAATGGTTACGTCATGTCAAATGGCTCTGATGCTAAAGGGAATGGGTATAGGAAAAGATAAAGCTTTCCTGTTTCTCAAAACACTGTCCTAAATTTAACAGTGCTGGGCTCTTATTTTTGAATAGTGCAATCAGCTATTCCTCAAGGGCTTTGGGCAGCAGCCACCTTACCTAACATAGATAGGGACACTAGGAATACTTTTTTCTTTACATTGACCACCATCTCCCTCACCTCATTCCTTTCCTATTCAATTATATTTCTGAATATACTTAAGTAGAGATCTAAATACACATACACAAAAATTCTCAAGGCTCCTCTCTGGATGATAGGTTGAAAATTGATACAAATATCTCTATGACACACTCACACAAAAAGCATAGTTACAAAATATAAAAGAATTATTACAACAAAATTAAGAGTCTGCATTGTACCTCTTCTTGTATTATTCTGTAAGAAAAGAACATTCATAGTAGGATATTTTATGGAGCTTCTCACTTAATATTAATCTGGAATTAGTTTGGGATATGGCGGTACTGAGTGATTCTGGAGAATGTTTTGCATTTGATAGTTCTCATGAAACAGTCTTTTCATTTTGTCTGGGTCTCCACACTCCAAATGTAAATCTGCTTGTCTGCTCATAACCACATGTACACGCCAGAAGTCTCAGGAGAATCAATGTGTAGTTTCGAAAAGATTATATAAACAAAGGCATTTGGCATTGTGGGGTCAGTACACTCAAATTACTTTACAATATAAAGTTACTATATATTTTTTTCTATACATATTCTATCAAGTGCTTGCCTTTGCCATGATAGGAATTATTAAGAGACTCTGCTTCGACTTACTCTGAAAATCACAATTCTTTTAACAATAGTGCAAAAAACAAATTTAATATTAAGATGTATAAGAGTTACCCTTAATTTATATTGCAATAAGCCCCTCAGAAAAACTGAGGTTCAAATCAATGGGACTAAAGAAGGTGTTTAATGCTAACAATGCCTTTGACAATTTTCTCTTACGGATCTACCTACAGATTGTTCCAAATCATGTTTGTTTGAAGGAGAGCAGAAACAGAGTAATCAGCCTTATTTTTCAAAGAATCCCCTGGCAGTGAACATACACAGAGCACTTTAGACTATGTCTAAATCTTATATCAAATTTGAACTGTTATTTTATTTTCAGTTATGTCTCTGTATATGCCCCGGAGAGGTTAGATATAGGAGCAGTCAAAGGTTTCCATAGTTTCTCTAAGGGGTTGATAGGATTAAGAAAAGTTTAAATCACAAAGAAGTGAGGTTATCTTACTAATTCTTGGGACGATAATATTGAGGGATGGGCAGAATGGCAAAGGGCGAGTGGCCTTAACTTTGTCTGGCAACCCTGAGAACTGGCTTTAGGAATCCAGAACTATATCACATTTAGTCCTATCACATTGTCCTGTTTCTCCTCTTTGCTTTTCCTTTGTTCACGAATTGAAATTGCAATTATTTAAAAGATAGAGCTAAGAATATAAATTATGGTACAAAAGATAAGTTTTAAAAAGGTTGTCATGCTATCTATAAGTTTAATTGAGTTGAAGGCAGTATGCTTTCAAACGAAGCACTACAGTTCCCTGTTAAAAAAGTTCTAATTTGTTTTCTCTTTTTGTGGTGGTAGGGGCATGGATGAGTAAAGTACCGGCAATGCAGTGCCAATCTCCCTCTGCGACTATCACCTCTAGCACTAGGAGAAGAGATAAGAAGCAATGGAGAAGTGGATGTTTCTCTATCGAAGACCTCAAAACAACATACAGTCTTGAAATGAACAGAAAAGAAAACTGAACAATTATAGAAATCTATAGCTGATTCATTTTGGCATTTTAGGAGTATCCTTTTTTTTTTTCCTGGATATTCTGTACTAGATATTAATAAGAAACAGCCAAAGAAGATTTTCATTAAATTAATTTGTTCCCAGTTTTGTTTGTAAAATTTCAGAAAATAATAAAAAATTTTAGTGTAAAATGCACGACCACCTGCAATTGATTCCTAATCTCTGGCCCCAAATCTGTTAGTTTAGGTAAATGTGGTACCTTTCTCAAGAAATAGGTTTTTATTTTAACTATTCCACCCACAAAGTGCAGAGAGAATTTCTCTCCTCAAAGCTCTTAAGTGCTACTAGAAGAGGAAGATAAGATTTTCTGGAGAAAAGAGTCCTTAATAGTAGGATGGAAGGCTTTTCATTCTAGGAGGGAAAGGGAAAGGAGTATGACAAAGGCCTGCAGTTATCTGTCGGATGCCTGTGGCCATGGACATTATCAAATAAAAAAAAAATTCAAAATCGTTTATTACCTTGAAAAGCAAACAAATTAACAAACAAACTTTACTAAAATACACATTCCTCCAGTTTCAGGTTTCTGAAAAGTAAAAATTATGCTTAAATCAAGGTTTATAGATAGCAAACAACTGTTTTAATGTGTAAAAGTATTATCCTTTTGCTTTATGTTAGTTTCACTTTCTTGGAAGGAGTTGCATTTGTGCACACTTGTCCTAAAGTCCAGTGCAGAAAAGAAACTGGCTTGTTACCAGCCTCAATCTCAGAACATTTCCTAAGCTATATTTGTAAATCCTAAAACTACATATCTGTAAAATGAGATGCAGACTTTCTGAAATGCATTGTGGCGGGGTTGGGGAGGAAGCAAAGTATTCATGGGGGGGCGGGAAATCCCTTCCTATACTCCCAAATATACACTATAAAGTTTCTGACCATTACTTTACTGCATTAGTTATTGTTAGGGCTGTAGGTGCTCCTGACAGGTGTCAGCTTGGAAAAGCAGGAGGCTCATAAGCGATAAGAAATCCACACCCTGGAGTATCTAGAATATTAAACAGGATTTAGACATTAATCTAGACTAATGCAGAGATCGTAATGAGAAGACCTGGTGTCAGGGTTAGAACTCTTTTTCAGAGACTAGAAGTAATAATATCAACATGGTATACTGGAGAAATTCTTCTGATTAACTGGACCAAATGGGATCTATCAGAACCAGATCATCTCCTACTCCACTTTATACTTCAAATGACAGCATGTGCTATTAAAAGAGTCTTTTTATTCTTTGGCTTCTTTTAGAAGCCAAAGCCTGAGAAGAGCACTTTAGATGAAGAGTACTTAAAAAAAAAAAAAAGATATAGGGGGTCAGAATGCACAGAAGAGGGAAAGGACATAGGACTGGGAGAACACACCAAGTGATGATCATAGTCTTAACATAAATTCTAGCTTTAAGATATGTTGATTTCCTACTAGATACATGACTCAGGAAAGTGTTTGAAACTTCTTTTTTATTGCATTGTTCTCTATGGAGTGAGTTGATGTTATAGACTGGTTTGATTAAGATAAAAGCTAGGTCAAGCCTCAAGTCCAATTAAGAATACATTTCCTGTCTTTGTTTGCCCTATCATATGTTGATTCTGTTTGTCTATGGGAAAAGTAAGGAATGAAAGCAAACACCTGTGCACTCAAAATCAGGTAGTACTCTAAATGTCACAGAATTTGTCTTCATAAGAGCCAAGAGGCAAAGAGTATTGGACTGGGAGTCAGGAAAGACAGTGTTACAGAGTCATTATTAAGATCACATGATAAACATCTTGTAACAGGATAGATCTAGAACAGCACTAGTCTTTTGGGCAATGCTTTGGTGACCAGGCAGTTGTAACTTACTCAAATGAGATCCAGCACAATGACCAAATTATGTGGTACTTAGGAACTGAGAAGTATATTACATTGCCCTTCAAGTAAATTTTATTTAAACACATATTAAAGTGATGCTTAAAAAATATCTGGTTATGAAGTAGATACTTTGGGAATTTTTTGGATCTTTTCATTTTAGTAAATTACTGCTCAAAGTTCTAAACCAATCAATAATTATTTGTTTTATAAAAAAATAATAAGTGAAAAATTCTTCCTAATTGTCTCCTGTGTTTGGGAGGAAGTGGCTTTACTTGTCTCAGAAGAACTATGGCTTGAGCAGTAATCAAAGTTATTTTGAAATGTTAACCTTTGCGTTAGATTAACCCTAGTATCCAGCAGTATGTTATTTGGCTAAATACAAGCAGGTGCTGAAATAGTTAACATTGATGATTTTTTTTTTTCTCCCTCGGAAATGTTCTACTCATATCAGGAATTTGAACACTGTGGTATTTTAAAAAAAAAAGCCAGAAAATATTTTTCTCTTTATCTTCTGGCCAGATGTGAAGGTGAAAGGAATTAATGACCTCAGCTAGTACAGTTGACATTTAAAACTGTGACTCAGGTCCTCCCACTCTCAAAAGAATATTGATAATTTTTAAACTCTGAAGGTACAGTGAAGAAATGCTTCACTCTAACGACAAGTCTCAAGCTGGTGAACTCACATCAATGCTTTCTTAACTACATAAAGCTTAAAGAAGGATATTCACGATGGGGTAAGGGAAAGAAAAGGAAATGAGCATGGAGGGATCATAATTATCAGAGTTTTGGGGGGTGGTAATGAGAAGAGGTAATTTAAAGAAGTCTTAAAGAGAAACAAATAAAGAGAAAGGGTTAGGAAAAAGAAAGAGGGAAATAATGAAGTTGATACAATTTGAGTATCATACGATAACTGGAAAAGAAACAGCTTCCAACTCTCAGTTCACAAATGTTTGTCTGGTAGAAATATTTTTAGTTGAAAACGTTGGAAAAACAGATTGATAATTTTGCTATTGGACTCAATGTTACCCCTTCAAGGTAGACTAGAATAGATAGTTCCTTAAGGAGTACCAGGCTTCATAAGCCAAATGCATGGAGAAAGGCCTAAATAAAGGGGCTGGGAAAGAATCTGTTGGAGGGGCACAGTAGAACTGGATGAGATTTGAAAATAAATATTTATTAAGAAAGATGAAAGTAAGAAGTTGGCATTATTCTCACTGAGAAGCCTTGATATTAGTCTAGACTGTGAAGTTTTCACTCTGAGTACTATTAACAGCTGTTTTCATTTTGTCTTGAATGCAGAACCAAGAGAATGAGACTGGTTTCAGATACCCAGGATGGATGTAAAGTTTAACCAACTGTGGAGTCTCCCTGGCACTGGGTCAGGTAGCTGAGGGAAGCTGAAGAAGCTCTTTATCTGAAAATACTATTTGAAAATATTTCTTACTGGAAGACAAGTGCCTGATTTCTGAAGTTTTCATGATGGCCTGGTTAAAAAAGAAAGGTGCCAAATCCTCATTTTAACAGAGAGATGGAGATATTGAGGGCCAGGTAGCCAAGGGCCACCATTTTTATTGATTCTGCAGACTAAATGATATACATATATGTGTGTGTGTGTGTGTGTGTGTGTGTGTGTGTGTGTGTATGATATATTTCTGAGTTCTGTTTCTATTAGCATCTGTCATAAAAAAAGTTCCTCAAACTCTGTTTTTTTTTAAAAAAAATCTCCTAGGAAAATGAATATTATATTGCCAAGCTGCTTCCAGGGAAGCATTGAAGACTAGTTTAAATAATTGTAAGCATACTGAAAACAGGAAGCAGTCAGTAAAGAACCAATCTTAAAACCAATGTTTGAAAATAAAGTTGGAAAAATTAGGCATTTCACTGCCTTACGCTTTTTGGATGAGCAGCCCTTTGAAATGCAGCTTATAATTGTTGGTCAGATTATATGGAGGTTAAGCATCCTCTTGGTCATATCTTAAAAAGCAAATATAGACAGTGACAGTCCTGGAGGGGAAAATCACATATACATTCATATGCACTTCTTTTGTTCTTCAGATATTGAGAGGGTCAGCTAAACAAGATCACTTTGTATATGAACCTCTTTGTATCAGCCACCCCCAAAACAAAGTTTTTTACAAAAAGTTTTCACTTTCCTACATTTGCTAAGTCTGAGCTTAAAAAAAATTCTAAAATCCTGTGAAGACAATACTGAAGCTGATAATATAAAATGCAAACTAGAGCACTAATGATTATTATTAAATGCACCAGATTAACTGCAACAGGTTGGTGATGGGTGATAAATGTAAAGAAATAATAGTTCAATCAACTCATCATCATAGGCAGATTCAAAAGGTAAAATGAATATAATGTAATGTATTTCAATACAGTTGTTATATATAATGTGTATGTTCTAGCTTTTAGAAATACTGTAATGTAGTGTACTGTACTTAAGTAAGCATACCTTAATAGTAACTCATATTCTTCCACAAGGTCACTAGTACTGTTAATTAAAAAAAAACATAGAAAAACAAACAACTCATTTTTTTTCCAGTAAAAAGAAAGACCTATGGTTACAGTCACAGACTTCTTTTAGATATAGAAAGATGATATACATTAAAAATAATAATAATAAGGAAAAGATTGCAACTGAAGTAGCCTTTTAATGGGGGAGGGGAAAAGTTACCAAAATAGAAGAGGAGAGAAAATGCCCTCTGAATTCTGGAAATCAGCAGAAATAATCTACATGTCATAAAAAATAATAAACCATCTAGTGAAAGAAGGGCATGGGAGAGAGAAAACAGAATCAGACTGTTTCCAGGTCACCTTTCAAAGTCAGCTATGAGAGCCAGGTTCATTTATTGAGAATAGTATTTACTTTAACATTTGAGATGGACATGAGCCATCAACTCTTAGAGATTACCAAAAAACGTTCCCCCGAGAGTCTTTTGGTTTGCTAGACATGGTAAACAACTCACTCCTGGAAAGACTTCAGCAAAGGCCACAATGGTTTCAGGAGACACAGTTTATGATGCAGGCAAGATTAGGAAGCTTAAGTTTGGGAGTAAAATTTACAAGGGGATGGGTGTTCGTGTGCACACACTGGGTTGCATAGAGGAAAGGAATGGAGGCCTTCAAGCCATGGAATGGTTCAGCCAAAGTTTACATGGGCCTTGCCTGCATGGCCTCCACGCCCCTTCCTCCTCAGGAGACCTGGTAAGATCTCTTAAACTTCTGCTTCCTCTTGTCTGCTCACAAGTTGAGTATTTCTCTTTTATTTTTTTTTTCTGGAAGAAAACAGCTCATCACTATGGGTTTGCTGTGGATCCAACAAGCTGAGTTTGTTTCTCTTAAATCTGAAACGCTACAAAAAGCAACAGAGTGGGCAGGTCACTGCTTCCTGGCAAGGAAGCCACAAGTCCTGAGAGCAATGGTGGGAAGAAGCAATTGTATCTATGCACCAGGACCTACGCCTGTATGTGCTTCATTTGAAGACACGCACACGTTCCCAGTCTATAAGTAGCGTGCACACACACACACACACACACACACACACACACACACCCACACACCCACAAACACATCACTAAATCCAACACAAGTGCAGAGTTTGTTAAGTGCACTCTATTCCACACAAGCATGTTCAAGTTTCTCATGAAAAGGGTACAAAGAAATTACTGATGGTTGGGCTCCTTCAGAATGCTCTAAAGTCTCATCACACATAGCGGACAGCACTGATACACCCAAATAAGGTAATAGAACAGGAGCAAATATGTGAGATATGTGAGACCTTTGATGAGAAGTTCCAAAATCTGTCTTGTTGTTGCTGGGGAATATGGACGTGGAACAGTTCTGTACTGAGAACACCTCTCCCTGGATGTGTACATGTGTAATGTACAATCATTTACAAACATTTTGGACAGCAGCTGTGTATACTGGATGGGTTACTAGAATATAGATTTAAATTGCAATAATTTTGCGAGCAATAACAAACTTCTGTGTGCAACAGTAGAAGATGTCTATTATGAGGTTAGTTTTTTTGTTTGTTTGTTTTTGTTTTGTTATTTTTTCCTATCTTGGGTTTATCAGGATCTCATTGAGGCATTTCAAACCAAGGAAACCTCCGAATTTGAAAGGGGGCTAGGAGGGATGTTTTACACCCTCATTAGGTATTTTAAAACTCAAGACTCCCATTACTCTGGCTAGATTTTCCCTATGATCTGAAGATTAGGCTACTTCATTGAAGACTTGAAAGTTGTGAGTCTTCATTTAAACAAAGAACCACCAGATAAACCAGATACTCACTAAAACTGAGAGGAAAAAAGTTTAGACATACATACTGTATAAAAAAGCTTCTTGTTGAGATTGTTCTCCTTGTTAAGAAATTATTAAAACTGGCATCACAGGCACCTGTGATCATGTCTTATGGGATTCACTATTTAGCTAATGTGATGTCTTTTTACATCCAACCCAGATCTGTGTCACTGAAATAGGGTAGAAATAGCCACTTCCCGAGAGCGGCCACTTCCAACAAGTTTGGTGTTCACTGTTTCCATAGTTTTAAGTCATGAATAGGGCTAATCTTTTTTTTTTTTTTTATGATAATGCAACCATTAGAAAGCAAGAAATATCCATGTCTCTACATACTTCCAATTTTTCTATCTCTGTCCTCTCCCCTGGGCCTTCTGATTTAAGGCAATAATTCTTACTACAAGTGGCTTCTTGAGAAAAGACCGTAACTGAGGTCACTTTAGTTTATGGAGCAACAGCCTGGGGCTGAAGAACCACTGGAATCCGGGTGTTTTGGTCAGTAGTGTGAAAAGATGATGTTCCTTGTTCCAACCCAGGGCATTTTTACCTCTTGTTCAGTGAAATACATAGTTCTGAAAAAAGAACCTATGCTATGAGGCCCCTTTCTTCTACCTCTTCGCCCTCAATGGAATCGAAACAAAACCTAGTCTTCCGCTCTATTTTCTGAGATCTGTTAATGTACACCACTGAACACTGTGGATGCAGTGGCTAAGGAGAAAAAAGATAATTAGAGACTGAGAAAAACCTTTGGAGTATTTTGCTCAGGCTAATCATCTTAATACCTAGTGCCAGAAATAATGCTTTGGGTTATTAATTTCCATGGTCTGTGTTTACACGAACACTGAATCACCACAGATTCTCCTCTTGTGGAGGTTTAAGCCATATCAAAAATAGTAGACAGCTCTACACAGACAACTCTTGGGAGTAGAACATATTCTCTCTCTAGAGCAAAGGCTCTTCTATGCCCCCTTTCTGCTTCCATATGCAGTCTGAATACGAGGGTAGAAATTGCCTCATGGTACTTATTTCCTGGGCAGCTAAGAAAACGGCTCCTTATGAAAACAGAGGGGGAGAAAGTGGCCACCGCCATCCCACTGGGGAAGTTCATGTCCAGCCTCAGAAACCTAGTGGCTTCGTCAGCTCAAGCACTCTTTTCACAGCACTGCACACAGAGAGGCCTTGGGTTGCCTTGTTTTTTTCTATGGAATTAGGGAGTCTTTTGAAATTCTAGTGCTCCCTTCCTTTTGTTTGTCACCGAGTCACATGGTTCTGCCTTTAGTGTCCTATTTTTCTTTTTTTGATTTTCTTTTTCTGGGGGACAAAATTAGCCATTTAAATAAAGTTCTTTTCTAGTGAGTAAAGAGGTTTCTCAGAGCCAGAAATCACTCAAAAGAAAGTCTGTCGACCCTACCCACAGAAAAGCTTAGAGATTTCTCCAAATATCTCTTGCCAAACTTCCTAGCGTGATTGGATGTTTTTGGTTTCACATTATTGGGTACTGAATATATTTTGCAATCCTTTTGTTCTCTTCCCCAGGGCTTCCATTACCTGGACTTCAACTCATTCTTAAATTAAAAAATTCTTTCAGAAGATTTCTTTTAAGAGTCAGGTCACAACATAAAGGTGCACCCTCCCGTTCTCCTAAATCTCAAGAACATCTTAGGTTGTGTCCGCTTTTATGTTGCACCTTCACTTTTTTCCCCCCTATAACAGCACACTGGTTATAGTAGAGGCAGATGGGTTATTTGAGATCTTTGCTGCATATCCTCCACTCCTAACCCCAACTAATTAAATAACATCTTCTACAACAACCAAGGAAGGCTCTAAAACAGGAATGTCTAATGTGAATTCTCATTACCCATTTCCTAAGGGCAACAGGAAGCAACATGAACCTTTATTGTGTTCTCTTGGGGGACCTAAGGGATTTATAAGGGGCACATCTCATTTTGAACTTCTGTGCTGAGGGAAAACACTGATTTGTGGCCTGGGCTGGCCATATCTTGTTGGTGTGCTTGTGTGATGGAAGTTACATGTAGGTCAAGCCATTAGGACTCACATGAAACAAACACAGCCAGAATATTGAGATGAGTAAAAACAAAACAAAACAAAACAACTCCTATTGACTTCTAAAGAAAGCAAATCCAAGCCATTCTTTCTAAGGCCAGGAGCTACTATGACCGTCAAGATGCCTAGGAAGAAGGATGAACTAAAGCTGGGACACAAGCAGGAAATTATCCACCAGAGTCACTCACGGCACAAATGGATTCAGAGCATTAGGAATTTAGGGAGGAAAAAGTCTATGAAACTCTTATTAGGAGCTAAAGTTTACAACTAAATTAAAATATATTGTAAAAAAAGTCAATATACTTTTATTTCAGATTTTTTTTTTTTGGACCTGGCTTGTTTCTCAATCTTTCCCCATATGAAGATTTGTATCAGATCTACATGTTCCAATTCTTTCCTTTTTAGGGCTATATTTTACACATCTGGTTTTTTTTTTTGATACAAATATTGACATTTAATAGGGGGCAAACTGTCCACTATGCTGAGATGCTACCAAGTTTTTAGTGCTAGAAAATTTATTTTTCACAAATTGTATTTACTTGATTTAAGATACATATTCCTCTTTGACATTTTCCCCTTACCCTTCTTCAGCCAATCAAGTTTTAAAATCATAAATTGCTAAAAAGTGTTCTTTTCTACACCAGTTCTGGTATGTATCCCATACCCATCCTAAGAGATATTAAATATGGAACATTTGCTTTCATTTTATCTATTTTCCCTTGGATACTGAAAAAAAATACTTTCTTAGCACTCATAGCATCCTAGTATGAAGTTCTAAATGCAAGAAGATTGTTGGATTTGAAACAACACACACACACACACACACAAACACACACACATACACACACAGGATTCATGCTTATCCTCTACTCTTAAAGCAAGATATATGTTTCCTTATTGCCTACATTTGTAATTATTTAATGTAAAAGTTAAAATTGACAATCTAAAAGCATCTCTGTCTCTTTGAAATAGGTATTATGGTTTATTTTCTAAAATGTAGGTCAATTTGGAAAGCAGCCATTTCAGAGGGCAGAACATGTGATAATGGCCCCACAGCAAGTTAGCTGCTCGTCTAGATTAGATCTTCCACTCCAATCTAGCTGCTTCTTCTCTCCAGAGAATAATCTGTCAACTACATTAGGCTATGGGATTTTTGGGAAGAACAGATATACACATAGACATATAGAAAAAGTCCACAGCTATTCAAATCTGGATGGTCCGTGTTGTCATAATGAAAACATCACTTCATCAAAAAATTTTTTAGGGATCTTCTGACATTTTAAAATAAGAGATACTTCCTTTAGAGAGAAAGGATAAATATTAGGCTTTCAAGCCTAACTGGAATTCCCCTCCCCCCCCACATATTCTATAACAAAAGGTGGATTTTAACACAATTGCTTAGCTTTTTTACAGGGCAAATCAGCATCAAGGCAAATGGGTCTCCCTCAAATTTGAAAAGCAGATAGCTAAATGTGGCCCATAATGGCATTCAAGATCAACTTTTCCAGAGGTACCATGAATTCTGTCTACTTTGCTTTTTAAATAAGGACATTATTTTAAATCAGCTGTCAAATAATTAAAATATTTTAAAGTGGCTTTTGGCCTTCTTTCTTTGTGACATATGCTAAGCAATATCAAGTCATTTTCCTCTATATTAAAATTTTTTTCTTAATGTCAATTTTTTCTTTATTTCATGGGGTGAATGACTTGTTTTCATATCAAAACAATTCCACAACATAGTTAATTAACTAATGCTCCCTCTGTTGGTAGTAAGTAGAAATATTAGAGTCTCACAACATTGCTGTTTCATAAAGCAAAATTAGCAAGAGAAAAATGGACTTTTTCTTACTTCTGAAGTTGTTTTCTACTAACTCTCTAAACAGGTCAATTTTAGACACCCAGTTCTTGGCAGCACTCCTCTAAGAAATCAAGATGGTTGATACTCAACAGTCAATTCACCATCCAAGTCTACAACAAAACTTCTAGCAACATATTTACTGAATTAAGGACCACAGGACCAAATCAAACTCACACATACTCCAGTTGCACTGATCCTACTGAACATCACAAAGAACTTATGGAAAAGATCCAAGTTAACTGAAAGTCTAAAATATAAAATAGATGGGCAAAACCAATTTAGTCATTAACAGAGTTGCTTCCCTTGGAAGACTTCTTGTTTGCTACACAGCTTTAGAAAGTTGCAGAAAGGAAAATTAATTAAAATGAAAAGTAATTTTGAAATTGAAATACTTTTTCTTTTTTAAAATGCAGTTTGGTGTTTTTGTTTTGTCTGAAGTTTTACTTTTCCCCGTAAGTGAGTTAAAATATGCCCAGCAAGGTCATCACCTTTGATGTTTTTGTTAGGTTTAAGAATTCTTACATTTGCATTGGAATCCCTTCAGGACACAGTCTAAAAATGAAAAAATCTCTATTATAATACCTTGATCAGGACCGAGGAGAGAAATCTCAACTAGGAAGAGAGAGTGGCACCTAGGATGATACAATGGATTGGTGGCCTTTGAATGATGGATGTTGGCATCTGGCAAATTGTTACTTTCTTTAAAACCTTTTCAAAAGGTAAGAGTTAATAAATCATCTAAAGAACGATCATCATATTTCTCCCTCTCAACCATGGTGGAGATAGCCAGAAGGTAATATGTGAAAGGAAGAAAGTCATTTTGGCATCAAGGCATCTTTCTCTGTAACAGGCTTCTGATAATGCTGCTCTCTGTGGTTGTGAAGTTTGAGGAGCAATGGCAGTTTTGTGAACTCCTCTCCAGGCTGACTACAAAAGGAAAGAACCCATTTGTCAAGACTTCTAAACTTCTAGTGTTTCATCAAGGAAAAAAAGTAAAGTGAATAGAAATTCTATAATCTTAAGATCTCAATGAACTTTTAGAGAACCAAGAAATCTGTTTCTGAAAGATAAAGTCCCTCCCATGAAAAAGAACAGAATTCTAAATGGATCAGTTGAAAAAAAATTCAGTGGAGCAACCTAAGCTTGCTAAAAGTCAAATAACTACATATCAAAATACAAAGCAGCAGTTCAAATTACAGCAGGGATGGGCTGGCCACAGAGGCCCTCATCAACCCAGGCAATACTTAAAATAATAAAAATTAAGAAAAATTAAAAAAAATATGAAAGAAAATATCCTTCCTCTCTTTCAAATATAACTTTAATTGCCTTTTATTCTTTCTATCTGGAAGCAGTATCGCTAACCTTAACAGTCTTGACTTACCAAAAAAAATATATATATGTGTGTGAAATAAAATAAAAGAGAAGGGATTGGTGGCAGTGTATGCAAAACCAAAATGGAAAAAAAAATTACTTTTAACAATCTCACTTTTTTTTTGTTTTTTTTTTTACACAAATACTGTTGTAAATATATTAAAAAAATCAGCATTCTATCTGGTAAACGTCACTTTTGCCCCTCTATAAAATTTTCAATTAAAAAAGCCTCAAGAACTTTTGATTATTCCCCCCACCCTCCATTTCTCTTCCTTTTTCTCTTCCACAAGAATATATCCTGACACTTTTTTTTGTTTTTTGTTTTTTTGCAAAGATTGTTGGAAATAATCCCTCTCTTGTACCTAGAAATGTAGGTGCAAACCTCTGATATCTTTGTTTTATCTGCATTCCTGCCTTTCATGAAAGTCCCTCTTGATTGTGCTGAGGCTGTGGCTCAGCGAAGACACTGAATAAATACGATAGCCACTGTTGCTTGATGCTTGTCCACATCTTCCTGGCTTCTGCTGAGAGGGCAGGGCATGGAGGAGGTGGGCCAGGGTGTGTGGACCCAAGCAGATCTGGGGGAGAAGCCTGCCATTTGCCTTTGCCACACCACCAAACCCACTGCCACTTCCCATACCCACAGCCCTTTTATGAAATCAGACAACATGGTAGGTGGAAAACAGCAGGGCCTTTCTGGTTTTTCAACCAGAAGTGATATTCCACAGTTTTAACTGGTTACTGTGAAGTCCAAGCGGCCAGAATTGTGAAAATGTCCACTGAAACACTGCAAGCGGTGTACTTAAAGACAGTAGGCCTTTTAGATTTTGTTATATATTTTTTTGTAGTGCTCTTCACAAGTGAAAAAAAAAAAAGTTTTTTTTTTACTTTTTTTTTAAAGATTTTTTTTTTTTTTTTTTTTGTAAAGAAGGGTTGTATTTAGAGGCCAGTAGCTAGAGATCCAACCAGTGGACCTCTTGAAGCACTACCAGGCCTTAAGGCCACCATCCGTAGGAGGCTGGGAAAACTACTATTCACCCAGGCCTCCGGAAATGTAATGTACCAGCAGGCAAAAAACAGTTCTTCATGTAGTACAAAATGAAACTAAACAAAAACAAAAACAGAAATTAATTAAAAACGAAACCAAAACATTTTTTTAAATTCTAGTGCCATAGCTTTTTTTTTTTGTTTCTTTTTTTGTTGTTTTGTTCATAAGAAAGAGAGAAAGATACTACTTATCCATCAGACACATGCATCCTCATGTGGTCGTTGAACTGCTCAATTTGGTCAAACTTTGCTGGACAGACGGAGCAGACGTAAGTGGTCCCCTCCGTGCAGGCCACCACTCCTGGGGGGCCAGCTCGGGCCCCTGGGGGTGTGCCCGCAGGAGGGGTCCCGTTGCTGGCACTGTGCAGGGCCACGTGTCGCTCCAGGAGGGTCTTGTGGGAGAACTTCTTTTTGCAGATGTAGCACTCGTAGGACTTCTCCCCCCGGTGTAGGCGCATGTGCACGTTGAGAGAGCTCTTCTGAGTGAAGCGCTTGTTGCAGATACTACATTGGTACGCCCTCACTCCTGTGTGTGTCACCATGTGCTTGATAAGGTAATCTTTTAAGGAGAAGGAGCGCCAACAGATGCTGCATTGGTGGGGCTTCTCACCTGTTGATGTGGGAAGACAGCAGGCAGGACAGAGCGAGACATAGCAAGGGAGGGAGAATGAGAGACAAAAAAACAAGACAACAAAAAACAAAAACAAAGAAATTTTAAAAAATAAAGTTTGATTCATTAATGGGTCTCTCTTGATTGGAAAGATCTAGTCCTTCCTGGCCTCTCATGTTCTGAGAAACCTTGCTTTAAGATGATGCCTGGACAGTTTAGAGTTTTCTGTTGCCCTGTGTCAGAAAATGGCTCTCTTGGAAAGCTACAAGATATTCCCCACTAACAGTCTTCAAAGGTCATCCTGTGGAGAAAAGGGAGGGCTGCTTTAAGGGGGTCATTTTCAGTGTCATTATTAGGGGATTACATTATGTGTTTCCCACTAACTTCATGAAACAAATAAAAGCAATAAGAGAGGGGAAAGATATTCAGAGACAAGGGGTCCTTTAGAATCTTTGGGGACTAAGGATGGTCATCACATAGCTTGGCTCTTTGGAGACCCTCTCCATCTCCAGTATTCTATCTAGTAAATACACTCATGCCTTGATTTTAGGTCTGGAAAATATTGGCCAACACGGGAATAAGTCGATCTGAAGAGCTACACTTTTGATTTTATCTGTTTTAGAGAAATCTTTCTAAAATGCAATTTTAAGAGTTAATCAGTTATTCTATCTTGACTGCACTGAGCTGCAGATCGGCCTTGTCTGGGATGGAGGCTGAGTAGCTGGTAGACAACATGATGATCAGAGTCAAATGGTCCTGTTCAAATCCAGGCTCCAACACACAGCTCTGACAACTCTCCAATGCCTCTGAGGTATACAGTCCTACACACCTCACTGTGCTGATGTTGACATAAAAAAAAATATCCATATGAAATCACTTTGCAGACCACCAAGAGTGGTGTGGAAATACTTGCATGGTATTCTTATTACAGCACTATCCTCCCTCTCACCCCTGCCCATTAAATGGTTCCATATGCTTTTTTGAACTTTTGGGTCAATTTAAAAAATTGTTTTCTCCTTCTCTGCTCTCAGTCTGTTGGCTGAAACTCTTCTTTCTCCTCAGTTTACTGCTTTGGTTTGCTGTTGACTTAGAAACCAAATGACTAAACTTGTTAAAAATGGTAAGGTAAAGATAAATATTGTCACTGAATGATCGCATGAGGTGTTCTTCTATAAGTAACATCCATAGGCCTGTGACATCTCTTTGGATAAACAGAGACTTTTTTGTTGGTGGTGGTGGTGTTGTTTTCAGCTCTGGGCTTGACAGGTGAGATGAATGAACTGCCGTAAGGTGTTTCCATTTTGCCCACCTCACTTCTGATCGTTGGAGAGAAGGTCCCTCTATGTACTCATCCATAACCTAGCCTGAAGCTCAAAGCCTTTGAAGCTATTTTGGGGAACATTTTAACATTTGGACTATGCTTCTTGAATTTGAGTTAATTTCCAATTAAGATATATGCCTGGACTGTATTTTTCATTATGAAACAGAAGAGATGTGTCAGGGTAATAATGGCAATGAAAACACTCACCACATATTGAGTGCTTCTTATATGCCAGGCTCAGTGTTAGTGCTTTATGTTTGTGATCTATTTTATGAAACTTTATCTCATCAGAAAGCTTTTCCATTGTGTTCGTAAACATAAATTGGTATGTTCTGAGAGCATGATTGTAAAAAATGGCTGTTTTGTTCAGAAATTCCTCTACATATTTCTTAATTTCACTGATCTTTGACTTCTTTTACCTTTAGTTATTCACAAAATTTTGGCCTGTCTCATGCTCCTCTCAACTCTTGTGATTTCCTTTCCCTCATTCTCACTGATGGGACAGTATGATATATAAGATCGTAGGATTAGAAGAGAAACATTTCACTTTTAGACTCAAATAAGGGAATTTCAGGAAGCCTCATTCCTAAAGGAAGAGTTCAGTTTATGCATGGTGTTTACGTAGGTACATTTTTTAAAACGAGAGATTCCCTAGGACAGACAGTCACGCATGTTATTTTTAGTTGAAACATTTCTGTCATCTGTAAACATGTTTGGCACTCAAGCTGGTCTTTGCCATCCCTGTGCCTTTAGTACATTTTCTAGAGGCTATGGTAGGCCGGCTAACTATCTTTTAAAACATGTCCACCTGTCACCTTTAATGGGAAGTGTGCCTTCTTAAGTACCAGATGGTATTTTGGCTGCTAGAAGCTGAAACTTTGTTTATGTTAAAATGCTCTTGCTGTTTGAAACTTTCACCTTCCTTTAGAGTGTTTTCCCTCTAGGCAAGGTCACTAATGAAGGCTTTTACTTTAACACCCTAATCTGACGATAAATTGATTCTTCACAGTTGTCATCTTTCCCTCCATACCATAGATCTGTATGTTGTTTGTATGCATGTAGTGTTGGTTGGGCAGTTAATTATCTGTGTGACCCTGGGCTTTCTAACTATTTTCGTGTCTCTGGGTTTGTTTCCCCTTCTGTAAGTGAGGAGCTGGACCAAGCACTTGTTATGGTACTTTGCAGACTAGGGGCCTTCTGCCTACCACAGCCTCTAACCCCTGAGGGTTCTAGTCCAGCTTATCAGTGCATGACCTGAGGGCAACCTGCTTAAATGACTCAATGCATCAGCAGACCCACATTTTAAATAGGGCAAAGTATCCTGTTCCCTTCCCTGCCACAGAGAAATGGTATTAGACTTAATGAGAAAAAGTGTTTGCAAAGCACTTGAGAGATCCTTAAAGGAGAGTGCTCTCCAGAATTATTAAGGTGCTGTGTTGGTGGAACATAGGCATTTCAGGAACTGTCTTACTAAATGGGGTATATTTTCAGAGCAGTCAGGTGTCTACAACTTTCATTTATGTATGTTTGGATTTGAAACAATATCACTCAGTAGAAATGTTAATATTTTTTCTTTCCAGTTATTTCCTGCATATTACTTATTGCGATCCCAAAAGGGCTTTCAGCATTATACATGGAATTGACATGGTTTGCTGACTGCTGCTATCAATGTGGAGAAATGTAGAGTTAAGATGAATGGTAGTGGATGGATTTTCAGGTCTGAGCCTATGGCCACAAATGGCAAGGCTGATCCATTATACACAAAGTACAAAACACAAAGTACAGAACAGGCACTAGAATTATAATGTGCAGGAGAAGCTCATATAAGCTCCTTTGCTTTAAAATGATCCATTTGGGGCCTATGCAGATGTAGGAGTCAGATATGAATTCCATTTTCTTGGCTGAGTGACTTGGGCATGTTACTTAACCTCTCTAAGCCTCAGTTTCCTTATCTGTAACTTGAGAATAATATAGTTAAGTACCAGTCTTGTGAAGGTATTTTGAAAATTAAAGACATAAAGCACATAGCACAGAGTATGTGATCATTTTAAGAAAAATTCAACTGTTCTCTTTGACACAAAGAAACTGACGATAAATGAAACCAACTGAGATATAACTTGCATGGCATGGGGAAGCCAACTCAGGATTAAAAAAATTGTTTCAGATAGTCAATAAAGCAAGTGATTATATCGCAGCTATGTAATTCACAGTTAAGGGTACACATGCTAATGGAAAGAAGTGGTACCATGAATAGAACGCCAGCCAACGGCAAAAATGGATTTCCTAGCAAGCAACAGCTGAGCTCTGGAGATGAAGAAACCAGACAGCAAGTGGAGAAATCAGGGGGGAGGCAGTGTCCTTTGCTATTCCAAGGGAGGGAGGGTAGTGAAGGCATATACTTTTCTTCCTTTTTTTGATGCATGCTCTCTAAAGAGCTGCTTTTCAACTCCTCATGGACCAGCACTGACACTCTACCATGACTGACAAGTGGAAAAAAAAAGAGAGAGAGCGAGCGAGAAAGATACTTTTAGGTTAACAGATGTAGAGAGTCTGCCTAAAGTTTGAGTAAAAGATATCCTAATGGGCTAAGCCACCCCAATTCAGAAGAGTGATCATTGTATTGGGGGCTCAGCAAGAACCCATTTATCCTGCTGATCCTTTCTCATTCTAACCAGGCTTCTTCTGGGCTGCAGAAAAGACAGTGACTGATGTTACCAGGAGGTGTTTCTGAAGTACTGTTCCCACGTTTTACCCATTCTTCTCCACCATCTGCTCTAGCACAACACCCTATGCAGGTGAACGCAGTGAGGGGTCAGAAACCAAGACTGAGTGTGTGGTGAGGGCGGTTGGCAGAAGGAAGACAGGGGTATGGTCTGGGGAAGGTGGCTGCTGGCAAAAAAAGCAGAAAAGGTCCTTGAAATTGCAGGTCCTTTGAATGGGTAAAACCAAGATTGGAACAGAAAATGGGCAAGTTTCAGTGATAATAACGGGAGAGTGCTCAGATGAAATCATACAGAGCTTTCACTGGCTGCAGAGATTGCTCTCCACCAGAGAATTCTAGTTGGAGAAGGGAGGGCCTGCACACCTGAGATACGGGTGGTGTAACCACCTGTCAGCCTTCCTCTCCAGTTCCACGGTGAGGTCCTGGTGCCAGCTTGGACTATGAGGCTGTCTAGGGGGGACTGCTTATTGGGACACATTGCATTCATAAAAATTTGTGGTTTCAGTGACAATTAAAATATTTTGCTGATAAGCAGAATTTTGAAGATCTCAGGGAAGTTCATCTACATTACTTTTCTTACAACGTTGTGAGTGGGGTAAATATTAACATCCCCAGAAGACAGTATCTCCATTGGAGAAGAGTGGTAACATCCTGAAGGTCACTCAACAAGTCGTCACTAACTGAGAATATGACTCCAGCCCTAACAGATTATTTCCTTTTTCCCCTGTAAACAATTTCCTGCTCTCTGGATTATGTTGCAAATGTGTGATGCTGCTGTAACACATAACATATATGTTCCTAAATGGTTCCATAATTTTATAGCATTTACGGTTAAGCGCTTTCATATAAATTATATTTTTTGGTTCTCAGAGCAACTATGTAAAGTAAGTACTATTAAGATTTATATCTCTTATGTGGCAAAAACCTGAGGCTCAGATTGATTATAGATTTTACCTAAGATCATTCAGTTAAAAAGTGGTAAAACCAAGGCTTTCTCACTTCAAAACTTATTCATTACTCCACTGGCTTGATATAATTAATAACAACCTCTATCTGAGAATTATCATATTATCTTGGTCTCATTGTTATTACTCAATTGATGACACTATTATGTCACTATTCTTACTTTACCTATTTATATCAAATTTATGACTAAAATAGCTGAGCTTCTCAAAGTAATAAACAAAATTACCGTATGTGCAGAGGACACTAATAAGCTAAAAACCACTGAATGAGCCATTGATAATATGATTCAGAAAAAGGTCCAAACATCTACCATTTGTTGGTATAGAAAACACAAGTGAGAACCCAGATACAATATATTCTCTAGCAAGTAAAAAAAGAAAATGAATGAAAGAAAAAGAAATTCAAGTCTTGCTGAGAAAATAATGCATTTATGTATAAGTGCCTTGAATTAAATTCTCCTGGAAAGCATGCCCACATTTTTGAACATTCATTCACTTACTCACTCAACAAATATTTTTTAAGCAACTACATATGGTAACCTATATTCATCTACAAATTTTAAAGCAAAGAGTCCTAAGATTCGGTCCTAAAAGAAAATTCCACCTCGATAGCATTGCCAGATAAAATAGATGACACCCCGTGAAATCTTAATTTCTGATAAATAATGAATAATTTTTTTAGTGTGTCACAAATATTGCAAGAGACATACTTAAACTTTTTAGTACTTATTGTTTATCTAAAATGCAAATTTAACTGGGCATCCTTTGGTTTTGTTTGCTAAGTTTGAAAGCCCTATGCCTGGCAGTAAATAAATACCCCAAATACCATTCTGGTCAGTCTTATTATTATGTGTGCGATTTTGTTATATAGATTATAAAGCAAGATGAGAACAAACAGAATGCAGTTTCTGAAACATGTTCACATCCTTGGAGAAAGTACTTAAAATATATAAATGTGCAAAGCATTTTTGCATTATTTCTATGGAGCTATATTATATAGTAAATAAACCATTCTGTGGAAACAGACCATTTTTCTTTTTCATTCATTAATCAATCATTCAATGAATCTTTCAATTCATTCATTAACCAGTATTTGTTGAATGTTTTTTATGCATAAGGTATTATATGAGTATATTTGGAGCATAAGATACATATTTATGTATTATATATAAATTATATATCATTGTATAAAAACTGTTTCTGTTCTCACAGTTTACATTCTAATGGGAAGATATAAAGACATCCACATAATGATAATATAAGTCAGTCCTGTTAAGTGCCAGAAAGGGTACATTTGCCATGCATGGTACCTGTGCAGTTTGAGATACTTAGCTCACCTCTCATATGTGAGATGTCTGCTTCTGTAATATAGTTTATCCACTAAAAAATTCAGCTGTTTTACATAACTCTGGTTCACTTTCCCCAAACACATAGATTTTTATGAGTGGAATTTTAGAGAACAATGTTTTGTAACAAAAGCACCTGATGCCATCCTCCTTCTAATCACCTAGGCCATCTAGGGACACGATTCCCGACCTAGTGTGAATCAGGGCTTATTAAAACATGGGTTCCTGGGTTCTGTCCCCAGAGTCTCTGATTCAGAGACTGAGCTGGGCCTGAGAATTTGCATGCTGCTGGCATGGGGACCACACTTCCAGAACCACCACTCCAAGGGTATTTTTGAATGTCCCCTATTGCTTATCTTTTATATCTACACTGACACCAAGGCTCATCCTTACATGTCCCCTGTCTTTCCTTTCCACTCCCATCCCCTTGACTCTTGTTTTTGTCTCTTGGGAGGAGGCATAGAGAAGACCTGCTTTGCTGTGACAGGATAGTTTGTGTTATTTTTGTTTCTTCTCTAATTCTCTTGTATTCAAATATGTCCTTAACTGTTGGTTTCATTCCTCACAGCTTTTATTAAACTACAGTACAGTGTGTTTGAGAAGCTTCTAGAAGAGATGAAATCTTACTGTGGTTTGTTGGGCAGGAAAAAGAGTGGTTAGGTGAGAGATTTTCTTTTCCAAAAAAAATTCTTAGGAAATGAGAAAAAAATGTTCATGTTATGAAGGAAGTTCAAGGGAAAACCAAGGTGTATTTGAATTCCATAGAGGTAGGAAACATGTCGAGAGCTTATTATTCAGAGATTGGGTATAGAGCAAAGAAACTCAATGTCTCCAGGGAGAAGGGGTGTAAAGTAACAATGACAATTTTTTTTAAACATTAAGTAGTACTTTACCTTTTATGAAAAGCTCTCATATGCATCAAAACTTTACAGCTACTCAAAAGGCACGCAAATTATTATTTCCATTTTAAACTCAAAGAAACTGAGTGTTATGAAATTAAGTGACTTGCTTTAGGCCACAATTAGAAGAAGCAAACTCAATCCAAATAATCTAGTTACAGTATAATCATCTTTCACTTATGTCCTACTCTAAGTTTTAGTGCTATAGTCATCATGGAATATGCTTAATAACCAGGGATTCCTTTGTTCTCTAAGGTAGAGCTTAGCTTTAAAATCAATACAATGGAATACTTATTTGTCGCAAACACTTCCTTTCAATGACTATGTGGATCATTAACATAAAGCTACACAGAATTTTACTTAGAATCCAATCTGAGAATTCATTTTCTGCAGTTGTTGAAAGCAAGTACCATTGACATTAAACCATGGAGCTACAGAAATACAAAGCCGGTTACCATACATAGTAGCTGTGAAGCCAAGAACCCAAATTTCTTTCCTTTTATTTCTGTCTATACTCTTTATTAGTAGGATTCTTTTTGGTTAGACTATAGGTAAGAATACTGAATCCATCCCCACTCTTCCTAGTACCCCCAGTACTTTCTGGAATCTTTTTTAGACCAAATTTGGACTTTTGCTTTAGATTTTTATCATTTCCTTTACTGGGCTCCTGTAAACTTGGGAGGACCTACTCTTTGGTGTTTTCTGAAGAAATTAGAGAGAACTTTTTTCAAAATGTGGGCCATAGTGAATTCAGGTTCTTTATTACTTCCATATAATCAGGCTGTATTGCTTCTGAGAATCTAGACCAGTTGTTCTTGCATGTTGTTAGGTTACAGACTCCTTCAGTCAGACAAAAGTCTTGATAGATGGCCCTTCCAAACTGACACTGACAAATAATTCTGGGATGAAAGGGAAGAGTATTGCTTCTTTTAAATGGGGTGCTGGAGTCATAGATGTATATTATTAATTGTTCTCAGATGTGACCATGTTATACTCACCAATACAAAGCCCTTTACAATTTACTGAGGACACTGATAGTTTACTAGATACCTGAAGGGTACACATTAAGAGTAATCTATATTTATAAAATGACTTTACTTGTAGCTTTTGTATTTATGATTCATAAATGTGCAAACTGATTGCTGGTTTTCTTACGGGCAAATCTAGTAATTTGGGTTAACCACAGAATCCTTTGGTGAATCCACTGGATAAATGTGTTTATTCACCAAAAAGGTAATTTTTAGTAATGCACTGCAAATTTTATGTTGCCTTATTTTAATATCTGCTAGGTCTACTGAAGAGATTCACAGAAGAAGAAAGCAGAAACATTTATGGATCCAAGACCAGCAAAATCAACTTTGGCTAAGAAGATAGTTCCACAAATGGTCTCTTTTTCTCCCTTAATCTTAATTTGATGGTTTATAAGACAACTATTTGGAGGAGGAAAGAACATACACCATGTGAAGGCACTCTGTCAACCATAAATTGCCACATGAATTAAATAAAAAAAAAATTCCTATTTGATTGATTTACCAAATAATGATGATACCCATACCACATGGAAAATTTCTATGATTGAGCTCCGGTAATTAGTGCATTCATATTTACTCCAAGTAAACACAGTGACTCACCACTACCTGATTTTCTTCTTAAGTTCACTATGTTATTTGGAGGTATGAAAACTCATCTTTAAGAACAACTGATTTACATAAAGGTACATACATGGATTTATATAATGTCCTGAACTAAGCTGAACTGCAAAGAAGGAAATGTTCATCTTAAGTAATGTTCTAGTGAAGCTGTTTTCTTCCATGTTGGGTACCTGGTTTCAGTGTCTGTTCCCTTCTAGTTCCCAGTTTAAATTTATCTGTTTTATATCCTAACCCTTGACTATTCCTGTTAGCTGATCTGAGAAACAGGGTTACTTTGAAGAACTACTTTGTTTCCATGTTTTGTAATTCGAGTATATAACTTTCTCCTGGCAACTTATTTGTCACTTAACCAGAAGAGTTTACAAGAAGAGTAACTCTCATAATAGGAATTTCAAATATGATGATCATCATTGGGGTAGGTATTTGCAGGTACAAAAAGATCTATGTGAAATTGTATCGCATTCATGGTCCCTTATACAGAAGAGCATCCATGGAGTTCTCACGTCTATGTCTATCCTCTTAAGGAGCTAGGAAAGAGCACTGGCTATGAGGTCAGATCATAGCTCTAGAATCATAGAATCCAGGGATGAAACACCATCTCACCTGATGATTGAATCCCTTCTACAACATCCCTAGAAAATGATAATCAATTCTCTCCTTGAACACCTCTACTTATAGGAACTCACTTCCTTTGGAGGCTGTCTATCCCATCTTAGAGCATCTCTGACTGCCAACAAACATTTTGCTTTATTTAGTTGAAAGAATCCTCTTAGAGCTTCCAGTCATTGCTCCAGTTCTATCTTTTGGACCCAAACAAAACAAGTTTAATGTCTCTTTCCTCCCAACCATTTAAATAATATTAATAATACTAATGATAGCTACCATTTGCATAATGCTTATTATGTGCCAGGGATTGTTTTAAAAACTTTACATATATTCATTTACTCTTCAAAACATCACTATAAGAAAGATCTAACACTGCTATCCCCATTGTATAGACAAAAAACTGAAGTATAGAAAGGGTAAGTAAATTTCCCATGGTGACAAAGTTCAGAAGTCACTAAGTCATTCAAACCCAGGCAATCTTGTTCCAAAGCACCAACTTAACTACTACATTTTGTTGTCCCTGAAGCTCAAATACTTGGGTATGACTTATCTGATGTCTCTGATCTTCTTTTCTGCAGTCTGAACATCCTAGGACGTTCAACCAGGATTCATACACCCTAGCTTTGCATCCTTCATCATCCTAGTCATACTCCTCTAAATGTGCCCCAATAAATTTACTGTCCTTTTAAAAGGTAGTACTCAGAACAGACTGTGGTCTCTAGATATTGAAAATAGAGAATAAGCAATAGAAAATAAGAGTGAGTCTATCACTCCTCCTCATTTCAGGGACCACAAATTCAGCTTACGCTTATATCAGCCTTGCCGTGGTCTCTTCAAACTGATGGTTCATATAGAACTTAATACAGGCTAAAACCCTCATCCCTGCTCTGATTACGATGGTCTGTAAAATGAGGTGATTGGAGTATATAAACGCCTAGGATGAAAGAATGTATTACAAAGTTCAGTGTATTTAAGTGACGTTGTGCCTGCAAATTCTTTATAAGGCTTTTCCCCATTTGGCCCTTCTGCATAAAAGGGTTCTGTGATTTTGTCTTTTGGCGGCAGGGTGCTTTGTTCCTATGATGGGGGCACAGTTGGGGCTTCTAAACAATGGATTATAGAGGGTCTCCTTAAAATCTGAACAATGACTCCAAATCTTCCCTTCCACCTACTATCCCACTCTCCATTCCCACAGCCCCCTAAGACCCACTTCTGCTGCCAGGCCTTCAGGGGGCTTGTACTCACCTGTGTGTACAAACATGTGCTTGACGTAGTTCTGTTTGGCGGTGAAAGTCTTGTTGCAGAGAGTGCACTCATAAGGCTTTTTTTCGCCCTGCCCACTGGCTGTGCTGTGGCCTGCAGATGGGGCCAGGGGCTGTGGCGCTGGCAGCTGTGCAGTAAAGGTCGACAGGCCTGGCTGGGACACTGTCACAAACTGGGTCTGCTGGCCTGCCAGGGGCTGTGGCAGGCTGAAGAGGAAAGGCTTGGGGCCGCTGCCCGCGGGCTGGGTAGTGAAGAGGGCCGGCAGGTAGGTGTTGCCGGCTGTGCCAATGACCTGTGTGTTGCTGGTCAAGGTCAGAGGCATCCTTAAGTTGCTGGTGAGGGTTTCTGTCTGGCGTAAGTAGAGCTGGGTACTTGGCAATGGCTGCCCGATGGACGTGTTGACTGAGGACTGCTGCAGGACGCTCTTATCGGAGCTGTTGCTGACAGTGATGACCGTGTTGTCCATTTCCACCTCGTTGCTTCTTTCCGGGGAGGAGGCACCTGTCTCTAACTGGTGTGGTTGTGGGCCGCCCTCTGAAGGGGCTTCCATGGCCTGCTCAGGTTGGGTGGGTTCAGCCTGGCCATCCCGCGCTGCCCCGGGCCCAAACTGCTGCTCCACTGAGTCAGGCTCGGTGCCTATGGAGGAGCTGACGCCGGAGTCAAAGCTTTCGCCCTTGGGCTCACTCTCGGTGCCCTCGGCCTGGTCAGTGTCTTCTGTGCACTCTTCGGATTCATTGCGCTCCAGGATCTGCACCCTTTGCTGCCCGTAGTAGTCGTAATCGTCCTCCATCTCCTGCTTGATGTGGATGTTGCCCACCAGGGTCTGGATGCGCACAGGCCGGGGCTGCTTGCGGCAGTGCGTGGTCTCGGGGGTGGTGGACAGGTAGCGCTCCATCTGCTGCGAGCGCTCGTGGATGCGCGTGATCCAGCTGGGGTCTTCCATGTGGTGGTCGCGGGGCAGGCCGAGCGCAGTCTCGTGGTGGCTGACCACCGCACCGCTGTAGAAGGAGCGCTCGCCGCTGCCGTTCTGCATGGAACATGCGTAGAGTGCCGAGTAGATCCTGTCCACGCTGTGCTGCGGGTGGCTCTGCAGGTACCCCGACTCCGTGTCGCTGCTCTGGCCCGACGTGCCTGACTCAGGAGTGCCCCGCGGCGTGTCCTGGCCCGAGTCCTGAATCCCCGGGAACACGTCACCCACGTTCTGTGACACGATGCGTGTGCACTCATCGATGACTGTTTTGATCTGAAGGATGCTGGCGGCCGTGAGGATCTGCAGGGCTTCTGACTGCGAGACGCGCAGCACGCCGCTGTACATGAAGTCTATGAGCTTTTGCACTGACTGCACCGACACCACAGACGGGATCTCAATGTCGCTGTAGCCCAGCAGCAGCTTGTCCTGGAAGAAGGGGCTGCCAGCTGCCAGCACACAGCGGTGTGCGCGCAGCATGCTCCCGTGGATGCGCACCGTCACGTCACAGAAGTGGCCACGGTTGCGCTGCTCGTTGAGGGTCTCGAGCACGGAATTGCTGAAATTGTGAAGGTTGATGCTGTGAATGCGCTCGGTCATCCCCTTGCAACTGATGTCACCTGCGCGCCAAGATAGACACAAAACAGGGCGTGGGTCAGAGCTAGCTGACTGCACTCCGAACACCTAAGTCACAGGTGGGTAACCTTCATAGCTCCTAGAAGCACCCCGCTTGCAGACACAAGTGGACTCAGGGGAGAGGTAGACAGGCTTTGCACAGGGTCAAGCCATACATATTATGTCCTGTGGGGACGAGGTCTTGAATTTTGTCCCAATAGTGCCACAGCTCTTTTGGGATACTGAGTCCATATTAATAACCTAGAGCTTCAGCCAGGGTTGCAGTTGAAGTAGAGCAGCCTAATAAACAGATGGGTCATCTGTCTGCCATTCTTACAACTTAAGCAAATAAGAACTGAAAGGCAAGTAGAAGACTTGTTCTCATGCAGTTCTACCTCCACTTGAGACCTGAGCCCAGGTCCTTTGGGAAAACTTACATTTTCCCCAATTTGTCGAAATTTCTTATTTTAGTTATAGACTGCAACAATATTCATCAACCCAGACTAAGATGTTCACCAAACAGCTGCTACCATGTTTTCTAGTTGAGGGACAGGTTACAGAATACAATCTGTATTCTGCCTGTGGCTTTCTGTATCTACAGGATCATTCCACAGGTGACATTGTTCTTGTCATCTTCAACAATGTGAGTACTTTCAAGAGTGGTTGTATGCAATATGGTGGTTTTCTGAATTTTCTGAGGCTTAATGAAGAAAGAGTGTTAAAAAGATGAAAGATGCTAGCACTGACCTAGGAGACTGGAGTATACTAGGTGATCATGTTTACCATTCAAAATGGATACTTTGAGAGTGAAAGGAAGTACTATTAATAATTAGGTCAGGATAGCAGGAGTAAACGAGGAGTGGGATGTATGAGCACCCTAGTAACTAGGTACTCTATGGACTTTCTAGAGGGAAGTATCAAACAGCTCCTAGTAGGAAGGCAACAGTCAGCTTTGTGGAGGCAGTGAATACCCTGACCCCATTGCCAACCTTATGCCCTAGCTGTGAAGACAAGGGATAATGTCAGTGACATTCTGGTCACAGACTGAGAAAGAAAACAGGTGGCTTAACAATAAGTCTTAGGGATTTTTTTTTTCTACCTAACCTCTCAAAGGGCTCTAAAGAATCCCTCTCTCCAAATCATTCTTCAATCAGATTTCCCATTTTTGCCTTCACAGCTTGAGAGAGGCTGGGTAAGTGGGCTTTCAAAACCAGGTGGCCCATGCACTGATTGTTGGCTTGTGACCCAGATCTCTGTGTCCTCTTAGAAGAGGTCCCAGAGGTAATGGCCTACAGACAGGAAGAATGCCCACCTTCTCAGGTTCTGTCTTCTCTGCCTTGGTAGAGAAAACCTGCTCAGGTAAATCTGAGATCAATTAGAATTTCTACCTTGCTTCACTCAATCTCCTCATGTGGTCTGAGCTCAGTTGGTGTGACCACATCATTTTATATAATCATCAATTTCCTTTGTTCCCATCTTTATATTTATCAGCCTCATGTATACCCACTTAAATAAATAAATGCCTACAGGCTCTTTGTTCCCTTGAGATGATTTACACAAATTTTTATGTAAGAGAATTCCTTCTTGTTCCAACTTCCATTGGGTCTGTTCCATACCTAAAACAGTTCATTAGGCATTTGTTTCTATTTTTTTTTTTACTCGTGTAAAACAAATTGTCTTTGCTAAAGAATAATGGTGAATCCTTTGTGACTGTACTAATACAAAATATAGCTCCAGAGGTCCCAATAATCCAGAAAAGAATATCCAGGAAATAAGTCAGCAGACCAAATTCCAAGTTCTTGCTGAGTCCCCTGTGTGTCTGCACCAAGATAATAATAACAAACTTTTTTTTAGAGAGTACCATGTGTCAAGTCCTAACTTGACCAGTACTCAGAACTGGTCTCACTACTTCATTTATAATATTTCATTTAATCCTAACAACAACCCTATAATATAGGTAGTATTATTATACTCATTTTTCAGGTGAGGAAACTGAGGACAGAGAAATTTGCTCAGGGCTATGTTGGCAGTTAGTGGTAGAGTTGGCAGTCTAGAACTAGGTAGTCTGGTTCTAGAGTTCACACTCTTATCTGCTTCACTATATTAGTTGCTTTGGCTCTGAAGGAATTCTGGCCCATAGGTGTCCATGGGTCTGCAGTAAAGTTGTGTGGAAAGGTTTGTCTAGGATGGCCTCCAGTACCTTCAGTCCTTTGGTACCTATGCATTTATTAACATCGTGTTCATGTTTCTTGGGACTTCAGCAGAGCCTCAATCATCTAATAAAGAACATACATTTTTAATTTTATAAAATGAATGATGTAAGAGATAAAAAGACTTGTCCTGGCACTAAAATGTCAAGTTTTCTATATACAATTTTACTATCACCAAGGTCTCTTTCATTTACGTAAAACAGTAACCATTGAAACTGGTGAAGTCTCTGATAAAATCACCGTCTCTGAGTAGGATGAACTTATTAAAAATATTTTTTATCCACATAGGTGAAAATACCCTTTAAACACACACTTGCTCAAAGTGCCAGTTGCAACTTTATGATGAAGAATTGTCATCTTCCTGATAATTCTGGAAAGCTCTATCACAATTATCATAATAATTAATATCCATGTAGTGTTTTACAGTGAAGAAAACTCACGTGTAGCATCTCATTTACTCCTAACAATAATCTATATGCTTTTAGGACAGGTACTATTATTACTATTTGATGTGAGAGGAGGTCAGGTCTCTCAGAGTATCTAAGTGAGTTGCCTAAAGTTTTATACAGCTAGTAAGTGGAAGGGTTGGGATTAGGACCCATACCCTTTGATGTTCTTTTCATGGCATAACACTTGAGCAATGAAACCTGGATTGCCCAAAGATCTAGGGACATCCTACTTCTCAGGACATAAAGGAGAAGATAGACACTAAGAGTGATGAAGGAGGTTGCTTTAGAGATGGAAATAGTCAACAGCAAAAGCTGTCATTGTATCACACACAAGCACACATGAAAAAAATTCAAACCACTTGTTCAAACTGGTTGAGTCTATCTAAACAATCAGGTAACCCTAGAGAGTAATCACACACAAAAATTTCTGTTCATAGTTTGAGTTATGATTATTACAGTAATGATGTCACCATCTTTATTTAAAACCACACAGACAAACTGAAACCTGCACACATATATAACCTGACCTAACGAGGATTTTTATAGACACACTTTAAAAATATCTCCTTGAGTACACTGCATTGCAGTGAGCAGCCATGAAAGGCTGAATCGTTTTTGCTGATATGCGTACAGATGTGATGGGGGATCCTGCCTCTCCATTCAAGTGTGCCTCGTTCCTTCAGCACACAATGCTGAAGCAATTCCTTTCCCAGGCTTTCTTTTATTTTTATTTTCTTAACACTAATACAGCGGGAAAAAGTTTCTGCCACAACAAGACAATGTCCAGGCTTTTGTGAAACATGTCCTTTTCATCCAATGGGCATTAATGTATAGATTCCAACAGAATAAATCTGAAATACTCTACTGTAGAAGATTTGTCCCCCATTGAAAACAAATCTTGATTAGATGGTTATTCAGGGACTGTATAGGAAGGAATGGTGTGAAAATGCTGACTCCATTCTTTCCTAGATTGGCGCTGAATAGGCATTGGGCAATTCAAAAAAAAAAAACTTTCTCACTCTACAAAACTATACAACTTTACAAAGGTTATGTGTACTTGGGAATGCCACCTCACCTAAAAATTCCTCACAGTGATAGGAACACAGACATGATAGCAAAGTGAAAAAAAGTGATAAAAACAGTTTTCTGTGTGTTTTAAAATAATAATCTATCTCCTTTCCACTAGAGTAAAAGTACAGAGTCAGCCTGGGATGGCATTCATTAGAAACACACAAGGAATTCTACCACTGAAAGTGATCATGTATTCTAAGTGACTGTTCTGTCAGGGAGCACAATGTGGATTGGGCTGAAGCAGAAGTGGGTACCAAAGAGAAAATCTGCTTGTGGTGATTTAGGTGAGAGAGGGCCCGGCTCTCTGTTTTGTAGGAACCCAGCTCCTGCCTGTTCCTTAAGCTGCGGGTGTCAGGGATAGGACTTAGCACAAGAATAAAAAGCTGTCTGTGTACAAGAGAAAATGAACAAGAAAAGAAACAGCAGGCAATACCATCTCTTTTAATTAGGTGTGAAATCCAGTCCTTCCTCAGTCCAGATATATAAAATGAGACTAGTACAAGTGTGAGATGGGAATTTAAAGTCTGTGACTTGGAAGGAAACACAAGCTCTCAAATTAAAACCAATATGAATTTCAGTCAAGCAAACAAGTCTAAGTCAAATGGCAGGGCTGAAAGCCCTTGAGCTTTCAATCTGGGCCACCGGGCTCACGTGAGGTAAGTGGGTCAGTACATGAAATAGGGCTAGAGTGGCCAGGATACCATGACCCGGTCTCTGATGTCACAATTTTTTCACATGGTACCTTGATATCTTTAGTATGCTGAGGTTGCTCCTTCATATATTAGCAGATTAGTGATAATCTTAAGCCGTCACGTGTTGGTGCTACTTACTAAGCTGTCACACTAGGAAAGAGCCATTCCTCACTGGAAAAAGTAGGGATGTATGTGATAACTCAGGTCCCTTACTCCCCAAGTCTGCATCTGTTGTCCTGCCAGGGGCAAGACTTTAGAGTCTACTGCATCTAAATGCTGAGAGGGGACTTGCTGAGCCTCTGCACAGTAGTTGGATAGAGGTTATTTGCTCACAGTTTTCACCACCTAGAGCAGATGGCCCTCTCTGTCTCACTGGCATCTTCACAATCTTTGGAGGGTGACTGGAGACACTGGGAAAATCACTCATGTGAGTGGAGGGTGGCAGGCAGAAGGAGACGTCTTTCTCTTACCCTGGCTCCATACACCTAGCATATCCCAGGTGTCATTGCCCCTGCAGGTGAACCATGAGGGGGTCAGCAACCTATGGGAAGGAGAGCTGCTCTTTTTCACTTACCCATTCCTGAGTAATGGGATACTCTGGGCCAGCTGCCAGTAACAGTTCTATCTTCCAGATTCTCTAGGCTCAGAGTATTGGAACCATTAAAGATTTCATCTTTTTTAAAGATCAGCAACAGGATTCTTCTCATAAAACATAAATAAGTTGTTCAACTTTCAAACATATTCTCAGAAATACACCACCTGTGAAAGTTAGAAATAGCCTGTATGTACATTTGTAGGTATGGCTTCTTACTTTAGCTGGACAGAGAGATGAAAATTACTAACTTGTTTAAAGTGCATACAACTCCATTGTAATTATGATCTCAATACTGTAACTGAGTATGTTTTTTGTATTACTTAAATTTTATTCATACATGTAATATTTCTGGAGCATATTTTGAGTATTTATAGGTCCTTAAGAAGTACATGTGGCTTTAGGGGGCCATGAATGGACATGTTTCTACTTTCAAAGGGATAATGACAGTGGTTTTTATTAGCATCTCAAAGAAGTCTGTGTTTTCCCCAAGTTAAGACCCATGGATTGAGATTCAAGTATCTCTCTTTAAGCTGCTCTTAATCAAAGCTTCTCAAATTGATGCATCCTTCATGGCTACTGCTGCATCTGGCCTGTTGAGCCGATGCTTCCTCTTTATTTGAGCTGCTATTGTTTTACATGATGAACTCAACAATCTCAGCCAACAGTGACAGAAGTTAACTTTCAGAAGAGAATGATTTAAAAATAGAAATAGGATTGAAATGTAAGAGAGAAAAAAAGAGATATATCGATAATAAAATACAAGGCTAGATGACATCTGGAGGAATATAATGTATAGTTTTACAATCAAAGAAGCCAACAATTATTTAGAAAATCTGGTTCGACATATTTTTATTAGAGTGGATGACCCCATTAGACAGTTAACACAAATCCACAGATGAACTAGAAAACAATCTTTAATGTTTTTTGACTTAAAAATTAGATACTGTGGTAGAAGGTGAATAAAAAATAAAAACAAATCAAATACACAGTTCTAATCCAGCTAACCAGGTAGAGTTCACCTAAAAGCTCTATAGTACTTTATACAGGCAGCCTGTTTTTTGTTTTTGTTTTCTTTTTCTTTCCTTTCCTTTCCTTCCCTCCCTTCTTTCCTGCCTTCCTTCCTTCCTTGCTCCCTGCCTCCCTCCCTCCTAACCTCCCTGTGCCCATTCCTTTCCTCTTTCCTTCTATTAATTACATCATTAAGTTTTACTAAACTTTTAAGTATGGGAAACAAAGGGGCAAAATTGTGAACCAGGGAGACATTTGCCCCATGATTTTCAGGCCCATCCCCAACTCTGGACTGCTCCTGCATTCCTGACCTCCATTCCTTCTTTTCACTCCACCAAAAAGTAAGAGCTTTACACTTTGTCTGAAGGGTAGGAATAGATTGATATTCTAAATGAGATTTTCAAGTCCAAAGGAAGAAGTAATTCGAGGGAAGCCTTTTCACTTGGCTCTGGGGACTCCCACAGTATCCTCTAGCACAGGTCTTTGGTTTGCTTGATTTCAAATTAAGTCCATCGTTATCTCCAAAAAGGGACTAAGAAATGCCTCACCATATGTCTAACATTGCAAATACGACTGATTGGCGAATGAATACAATTGCTTTTGGGGTCACTTGAATTCTTACCAATTTACTAGTAAAACACTGAGAACACCTTAGTGTAAATGGGTCCATAAGGCCAGGGATGATGTGAATTCTAAAACAGTGGAATAAATTCATCCTCAAAATCCTGTGATATTTGAAATCTACATCAATCAACTTCTCCTAACCAGGAAAAGCTGGTTATACTTTTGCTTTTTTTTGATCCTATGAATATTATAACTGGAGCTCAGAATCAAAATTTAGGCCACATTTTAGCAAATATATAGGAACTTGTGGTATGAGTTTCTATGTAAAATTTACCCCAGCCTCTTTCTAGTGTCAATTCCTTATTCTACTTCTACTCTGATTTCTTTATATGTATATATATATATATACACATATATATATATTTATATATAAATATAAATATAGTTAAATATAAATATATATTTTCCTACATATTTACTAATGTATTGAAAATTCTTTTAAACTAACTTAAATCCCTTTAATTATGAGGTGAGGATATAGTCAAATAATTAACCAGAAAGTAGTAAATGAATATCAACTTTATGGAACCAATTCTAAGCATACATTAAAACTTCAGTTTTAGGTATTACTAAGCTACATGCTTTATGAATTTCTATAATTTGAGCATCTGATTCCAGAGGAATAAAACACTGAAAGTTCAAACACCTTCTTTACTCTCTTATAGTACAGCTTGTAAAAGCCAAGTTTTAACTCTGTGAACAAAGGCATTGCATAGCTATAATTGTAGAAAACATTCTGAGAGACACCTATGCCTTTATTCCAAAACTGAAATGAAATAGCTTCTTCTTGAGGAGGGAAGACCTGCTGGGACTAAGGAGAAAAGTCAATGAAATCTGAGGTTGATACCTTTAAATCCTCTTATATCACAAACCTTTTGAGACACCTTTTAGGAGTCTGATTTTTTTTTTTCTGTAAAGCTCTTTCCTTACAAATTTAGCTGCTGCCCTATTGTAACCTTTTCCTTTGTTCACTAAATCTGGGGAACAAAAACATGGAGATGCTGCATCTGTGGGTGGGATACAAAAATGAACAAAAGGATCTACTTAAATTCACAGTTAAAGTATTCAGTTTGAACTTGGTTTTGGATAGGCCTTAAAGAAGGGTCCATATATTCAAATATATAGTTAATAAGTTCCATCCTTTATTTTGCTTGAAAAGAAATTACAAATTTAAGATGTGTGTTTATATAAAAACCATCATCTTGTTACTTACTAATCTGTTCTTTTTATCTCCATGTCATTATATACTTATTTTAAAGTAAAAAAATAAGTTTTTAACGATACTGAGTTCAAATATCAAGCATAAGTCTCAGAAGTAGCATTTTTTTTTTTAAGATATCATCAATTGATGATGAAGTATAGTTAGGTAAGAAATCAATTTTTAGACTTTGGGTAAACTTTAATTGAACTTCAATGAGTGAGAAACAAAACTTTAATTGAACTTCATGAGTGTCATTTAACAAAAGCTTTTATAATAATCACAGAGCTTCCTAATTCATAGAACTTCCTTTTGTCTTCTGTTGCTGCACTATTCTGAAATTGCTTTTGATGCAGATTTTCAGATTCATACTCAAATATTCTCTTTCCTTGTGTTCCTAGAAGAAGTAAGTTGCTTCTGATTTGACAATTGATTTTTAAGCATAGCTGTTTGTTGATAGGAGGGGGCTATTGTATTTCTCTATGGGAGGCATGTACTTGAGCCACACCAAGTTGTTTTACTGAGGAACGAAAGTTTTCTATCTCAAAGCAACAAGGAAAAACCAAGGAAAAAGATAATTTTGTTTTGCTGGATGACTAGTTAAGAGGGAAACACAGTGGTGATTTGATGTGGGCCAATTTAGGAAAGTAACTGAGATGACATGTCACCGCCCCATATAGGGTGATCCATTACAGAACAGGGCACAGGATTTCCTTAAGAAAAATAAGATTAAGCTCCTTTTTGGCTCATGTTGAGATGAGGAAGATCCTAAATCAGTGTTGTCAGAACTTAAAACCTTGGGAGGCACTGGTAAGTAAGAGAAGAAGGTATACTTGGTAATTATTCCAATAAGGAATAAGGTATTTTATTTTATTTTTATATTTTTATATAGTTTATTATATTATTTACATATTATAGGAAAAAAGATATTAAGCTGTAAGTCTTCTATAGCTACAGGGTATTTTATTATTTCATCTCACTTCACCAATTTGATCTGATCTAATTTTCTCATTTTTGCCCAAATAAAACCTCTGTGCTAATCAAAAAAGCTGGACATTTTGCCATCCTTTGCATGCATCACATCTGTTCTTCATTCTTTTCTTTTGCCATATTTGTCCTGAGTTCTGCAATTACTGTGTTTTTCTCTACTTACCAAATCTTATGTACCATTCATGTACCCTACTCAAAGTTCTTCCTTCTCTGTGCAGACTTCATTGATTACTAGAGTCCATCCTGAGTTCTCTTTTTTCTAGTTCCCATTGTTTGGTGAGGTAATAAACTGAAACATTAATTTCTGTCCCTGCCCTGCCCCCACAGAATTAGGAAACTTTCATAATAATAAGGAAATTAAGAAAGGCCAAGCCTTGTATAGTTCTGGGCTCCCTTACCTCAGGGAGTTGTGGCTTTAGAGCCCAAATCAGAAGTTAAGGCCTAAAAACAAAGCCTCAAGACAAAGAGCTTTGTTTTTGGAATCTAAATTCTCTAAGAGGGATTATGCTGCACCCTTTGCCGGGTGAAGAGGGGGAGCCTGAGGTTTGATTGAAGTGGCCTGAAGGGAGGAAAATGATCAACTTCCCCTTAGTGAGGAAGGTGCCAAGGTTTGAGGTCTCTGCTTGCACACAACTCCAGGTGGGGTTGTGTGCAAGCAGTGACAACTGCTTGTCACACTTATAGAGGCTGAACATAAAAAGGCACTGATGATCTTGAGGCTGAGCCCATCCATGCTCAAGGACCACTGTGAAGAGCATCTGTAAACATAGCTAATGCAGTAGTGTCAGGCAGTCAGATGGACCAGGCTCAATGGCGTCTTTATCAGGTGGACAAGCAATGTCAAGGATGGAGACCACCAAGGACTAAGGATCTGATCCTGCCGTGGATATCATGAGTCTTGTACAAGTTAAGGAAGGGAAGGCAGCCTGAAACTTCACTGAATTTCTTGCTAACTTAGTGAAAAGGGCCTTGGGTTTAGTTTGCTTTAGAAAAATAAGAAAATGTTTCTTACAACTGCATTTCGAAGAGTGAATCTGAACTTTTCCTACATACAGCACATTTAAGCCCTTGCCAGTATATTATTGATTATTGTCTCTTCATTTTTTGTTATTTGTGCCTGTTTTACCTCTATAAGAAGACCCCAAGCTTCCAGAAGCCCAGTGCCTTGCATTGTTATAACTATAACTACAAATATTGGGATCTCTCACATGCTCAACACTTTTGTTTACATTGGGAAGTTACTATCTGAGTATTTGGTCAACTCCCCAGTGCATTTAACATTGGAGAGTTGACAAAAAGTAGCAACCTCAGGGTGCACCTTTTCTCTGAGGTATGTCTATATGTTGTAGTCCTATGGAGTCTTTCCATCTCTGAAATTCTGTGCAAATCTCTTCTCCCTGTCCTTCATTGCTCTACCCCTCTCATCAGAGAATAGCCACAGTTCTATTTTCAGTATCACTGTAAGGTCCAAGGCATTTTTTAAAAAATGTGTTCACTTAGTTTCCCTCAAACTATGTTCATTCATTTATGATTTTTGACACATGCAACACTGTCCCCATCTCTCTGATTCCATTTCCCCAAAGAGACAGCTCACTGGGTCCTTCTGTCAGCTGAGGATTTAGTGGAACTCAAAGCTGAGCCCTATCTTGCAATTCAATGAGAGAAGACACGACTAATTTGTGATATGATGCAAAAATGATGAGGCTAAACTCCCACCACTGTTGCCTACTTTAGGGAAGCTAAACTGCTTGGTAACAGATGTTACAGAGATATCTATCAATCATCAGCTTTGATCATGGGTATTTATATTTGCATAAACAGTGTCAGGGATTGTTTAGAATATTTTCACTCAGTGGCCACTGGGTGTCCTCATTTACAAAGTAAATATGCAACATTTGGTGTAAGTCACCAGAGAAAATACACTAGTTTTCTTTCTGGCCTTTCACATACTGAGTATAAATTTATTGCTGAACTCACAACCAGGTCACATATTGGTACTGTTCAAAAACCTTCATGTCAAACTGTTGAAGTTTATAACCAAAAGTAACTTCTGCAGGTTCCAGACATGAATTTACAAGCCCATTTCCTCAATAGAGGGGACTGTGATACAGCTATTAGAATGAGCCCTTATTCATTTGAAAATTGGCATGGGATTTTGGCTATCTGTAGAGAGAGCCAGGAGAGAGAAACAGAGAAGGTCTTAATTTATTCTTGAAAGAAAAGAGAGCACCAAATAGCTCTATGGGATATTTGTTAGATTCTGTTTTTATCTCAACTTTTCTGAAAACCAATTAAAAATAATAATGAGAAAGATAAAAATGTCCTTTACTTGGGAAGCCTGAAATGATGTGAAAAAATAGTACGATGAGCTGGGTCATATAATGATTATCAATCATTTCATATTTAAAGACAAAGAATTAAGTTATTCTTCTGTGGACCAGTTATCCCACCTATAAAATGAAGATGCTTGTGCTTCACGGGGATGTTGTAGGACAAATAAAATAGAATTGGGAGGCACACAGAGTTCCTAGGAAGAGAAATCATAGATTTAAGATGTTATTAATATTCTAAATGTGGTTGAATCACAGTTATGTGGCTTGTCCCTGATGGCAGACAGGAGTGAAGGACAGAGCTCATGCAGCTAACAAGTATTTGTTGATTTGACCACTCCAAGACACCAAGTGTGACCCACTGCTGGGCAATCACTCTGTGCTCCCTAAAGTTATTTTTGCATGCCTAGGATTGTCAATGTTTCTGAATTTGTATTACATACATCTCTGAAGAGATCCTTTCCTTGAACAGCCAAAAGAATTTCCACCTCCTCACTTTGTAAATTTCTCAAACTTGAGATACAGAACCACTACTGAGCGTGTAATAATGCTTGCCTTCAAATGTCATGCTTAACCAACTAGCTAACCTTTTTTCAAAAGCCGAGTTAACTTTACTGTAATCATTTTTTTCACTAGTGTATATCCCCAGCTTAATTAGTATTCTCTGGCATGTCATTTCAATATATAAATTATTAATATGATTCCGTGCCACAACTAAAAATTTATACAGATATTATCAGGGAAACTACAGGAAGCTCTATGAGGTATTCACTGCCTTTCAGACATTTTCTCTGGTCTTACTGGCTTTGCTTAACAGCTTTTTCTGTTTTTAAAGGACTACACACTCGAGCCTCTAGTACAGCTGCCTATAACTCGTAATCAACTGTTTAAATCCGCAATAATGCACAATAGCCAGGTCACTTTTACCCTGAGATTCTACTGAAGGATCACAATGTGCCCAGAGGTATCTCATTTCTTCTAAAGATCCTTAAATTCCTGGGATTTATAGCATTTTCCGACTCTTTAATTAGTAGGTTCATTTTTGAACTACTGTAACCCTGAAGACACATATCTGCAGAGCCCTCCTGATTGTGTTTTCCCATAAGCTTTTTCTCCTTTCAGCTTCCTCAGTGTGCTCCTTTAATTTCACTTTTAGAACTTCTCGAGGCTCGGTTGCTGAACACCGCACAGCGCAGGTCTTATCTGATGTGCCGGCGCCTGGTGTGGTCTAAGACACACTGGTGTTTTTGTTCTTGAAGTACAGGACTGATGTTCTGAAATCTAGACTCCAACACAAAGGCCATCATTAGCTCGTTGAAATGTTTCTTTTCTTCCCTCTCGGCCTCCTCCCACCCACCCAGTACTTCCTTAGTCCTATGCACTGGCAGCAGATGGCAACCATATTCTAAAGCTGAGTATATACAAAATCGTGCCATGGAGAACAGAGTTTGCTTTAAAGTTAGCTTTCTATTCAAGTAGGATGGCAGAGACTTCTGGAGGAGTGAACGCATCTCTCATTCATTTAATCCTCTATTCATTCAGCCAGGGATTTGTTTTCCTACACATCCTTCTACTGTCCAGCCAGTTGAAGGAGGGTGGGCGTGAAGAAATCTCTTGAGGCCCCTTCCAGCAGGAGGGCACTAAGATTCTATGCCAAGCTCTGTTTCCCTGGGCCAGCTCTGCCTGCTGCTGGTCAAATCGTGCCATTCCTATGAGAGAAGTTTAAGAGCACTGTGTGGGGGGTGGATTTTTCAAGAACTGTCTCCTTGCTAGACTGACAGTCATCCACTGTACTCCCTAGGCAAAGATTAGACCTGGGAAAAGGGTGAAACAAGAAGGAGGGTGTGAGGTTGCAGGATTGTACAGTAATGGGAGGTGCGAGTGGGAAAACCTTTCCTTTTTGTTGTTTCAAGGTTTGCTGGAGCTTTCAACTAATCATCTGTTTGAGCATCTTGAAAATAAGTATCTATTTTCATGATATCTATCAAAAACAGGCACCAGATTATACTACAAAGTTGAACTTAACCCTGCCATATTGCTACTAGAATCAAAACATGTAGCAGCCTATATCCAACAGAAAGTGATTTGTTTTCCCAGCATAAAAACCAGAGGGTATCTGAAATGCACTTCATTTTGCAGGTCTGCCTAATGAAAAAAAATTCAGGTAAAAAAAATCAGTGCCTATATGTTTATAAATGGGTGAAATATTCACAAATGTATTATGCTCTTGCTCAGTTCTCTCCCACTTCATTCATTCATTTATTCATTCATTCAATCATTCAACAAAGTTTTGCTGAGTACCTGCTATGGCCAAGCACTATGCTAGATGCTAAGGATCCAGCAGTGAACAGGATAGAGAGGATTTCTGCTCTCTCAAATTCTTCCACCTGGCCAAAATAAGTGTTTAATAATTTACCCACTAGAACGTTATTTGAGAAACAAAAATAATTCATCTTACCTAGCATTTCTTCTGAATCTTTCTCAAACATATTTCTTGAAGGTCCAAACTCCTTTAACCAAGAAATTCTGCCTAAAAGCTCTGTTTCTATTATTATATTCATTCCTTTCTTGGCTACAGTGTTGACAGTTCATATTGCAACTGCTACATTTTTTTTTTTTTTCTGATGGGACTATAATTCTGAGGATTGAGGATCTTTGCTTTTCAAGCTACATATATTTTTTCTCTGTAAATATTGTACCATCTAATTTGTGTCTTTGGATTCTGCTGATTAGCCATCAACATATGACTTAAGGAATACTGCATATGAGATGCAGAAATCATGACTCAGTAAGTTATTATTTTAAAGCTCTGACTTGGGATTTATACAGACTTGCGTGCGATGTAGTTTAGCATTTGATCTGCAATTATTACTAAGAGACTCATAGCTCAGGTTTCATACCCATGTGTCGCTGGAATTCTATACTCAACAGCAAAAGTGCTCCAGAGTTTAATAGAAGCAAATGTCTGAAATTATCCCATGCATTACCGAAAACTACGTGGGTACCGTGGGACAGGAAAGGCTCACTAGATACACTGAACCAACAAATCCTACTGAATTTCTTAAGATTATATGTATTTTTTCAACTATTACAAACTGCTTCAGAATGGAAGGAGGTAAGTGAGCTGAGTGATTAGGAGCAATCCTCCTCTGCAGTGAAACACATTTACTCTTCTAGCTTTACCTCTATTTTGAATTATTTCAAATACTCTGAAACCATCAGGCAGATTGTCTTTTAAAAAGATGAAAGATGCATTTCTTTAGTTGTACGTACATCTCTTTGAAAGGGTTCTCTGACGTGGCACAGATATTTGCCCATTCTAAAGACCTGATGTTCTGGCCTCTTCAGATATTAGGGCTGAACGGTGGCTACAATGAAAGGTCACCTAAGGGTGCATGGTAAGAGCATGTATAGTTTCTACAATGTATTCCAAGGTAAAATAGGCAGAAATCCATTCTATATAATTTGAAAATCTCTTATTGATTAGGGTGCACTTGAGTACAAAAGGAGCTTAATAAGTTAATACTAATAATATAATATACATAGTATTCTATACCTTCTCTATACCAAGAAGAAAACATTCAGAAAGTTGTTTTTAACTTCTCTGAGCCACAGTTTCCTTATCTGCAGAATGGAGTGTTTTGTAAGAATGCTATAATTTAAATGTATTTGATACAGAGTAGATGCTTAGTGAAAATTAGCCCTCTTATAAATTTAGAAGAAAAAAAAAGACAAATGGGGGAATAAAAGAAGACAAAAGGGTGAAGGAGAGGCTTCTCTGTCTATCCAGGCATGACTCTAAGCGGGGACAAGAAAAGGGATGCTGGCTTTGTCCTAGAGTGCACTTTTTCCCTACAGACCCTGGGTATTTGCCTCAGTCATTCTCAGGGGCAAGGATGGGGCACTTGCCACAACCTTCACTGATGTTGCATCGATTTTAGAACTTATTTACTTGATAATTTAAAACACTTAAACTAGAGCTAATGTTCAAATTCACTGAATGCTGTCTGTCTGTCTGTCTATCTGGGGCTGTTTTAGGGGCTTTACATCTAGCATTTCATCTAATTCTTATATTAACCCAATGACATAGATACTATTTTCATTCTCATATGCATATGAGGAAATGGAAACATAGGGAGATTAAGTGAAGACATGTAAATGCATCCATAGGCTGAAGTTCACATTAAAGAAGAAATAACTAGACCATGGGGGTGAGAAAACATTTTCTGAGCAACCCATGATCCAAATTAGTCCATTAACAATATGTTCCAGAAATAGCTTTGGAAGTCTGTTATCATATCTGCCCCTGCCCAACAGGCATACTGAAGGGACCCGAAATTGCTTCAGGAATCAGTCTGCCTTTGGATGTTCATGACAGACTTTTCCTTCTTACTTCTTAATTGATTGTGAGGGCCAGGTTTGAAGATACAGATTCTGATTGGGATATGTCCTAGGGAAGTGGCACTTTTACTCTTTCAGTTTCCAGATTCCAATCTAATGAAAGCATACACGTAGACATGCATATATGTGGGCATAATTTCTTAGGAAGTTCATAGGCTCTTAGAGAAAGACATAGTCATACTAGTGGAGTTTAAGGCCTCCAGGTTAATAATTCTTCCTCTAGAGGGATGTGATGCCCTCTGCCTAAGCCTCTGACTGTATCATTGCCCAAGGACACCACGTCTGCTTGTGAGTACCTCAGCATGATAGCCCAGGATTTTGAGGCCACTTCAGGAGCCAGGATCCAATTGCTCCTCTGGGAACTTTAGGTCAGGAATAAAATGGAAAAGGCTAGCTTTCCGGGGCTTTTGTTAAAATTGGAAAAAAGCACCCAGGTCTGCCTGGAGAGACCTATAGTATTTCTTTGAGGAAAGGAAATGCATTGTTTTCCCTGGGGTTAACTTGTAATAGCTGAAGTTCAGAATTTGCATGTGTATTTTCCATGAGACATGGAATTATGCTCTGTAGCTCAATTTATAGACACCTTTCTTCTATTATCTCTTTTATATCCAAGTACCCAGTTAAGATATGAAGCAAAGGGACAATAAGTGATTACACAGGAGGGGAAATGATTATAGCAAAAAACTAAATGACGAAGTTAATTTAGTTACCACTTCTTGAAATTCTTTATGTTCTCTACCTGCCACATCAAGCTTTTCTAAAAGTTATGCATGGCCTGGATTAATACAGCATGAAATCTTGGAATAAAACTAGTAACATAAATCTACCTAAAACCACTGAGGATAAATGATAAATCTGTTTTGGAGTTGGAGAGGAGAGAAAAAACTCCTCGAGGTCCATTTTGACATCAACTTTGAATTTATTCTTCCTTGCAAAATTATAAAGACTCATATTCAAAATTCTTCTATGTGGTTGTTTATTTAACTTACAGTAGTGATAAAATTTTTTCTTATTAGTTTTACAGGTAATGTAATACCAGAGTAAAGTAACATTCGATTGAGCTGGTTGCAGAGCACCATTCTGAAGTAGAAGGAATTGCAGATATTGTGTGTCCAGGTGGCCTTAGGGATGTCTTTAACCATCAAAGAGAGCAATTCAGTCTAAGTAAATAAGTTTTTTTAAAAGTTCCACAAATAATGAACTTGAGGATGTCTTGCGATCTTGCGGCAGTACATGAGAACAACACGTAGGTTTGTTATTAGTAACTACAGAACTACTTGAATTGGAAGTGTTAAAAAAGTTCACAGAATGTGGCATTTTTAAAAGATTATGCTTTGGGATAACTTGTTTGAAAAATTTTTATAGTATGTAAATGTTCAAAGTATATAATACCTGTCCTCTGCCTAATGGTCAGAAATGGCTGAGGGTGACTGCATATTTGTGAAGTCATCTGAAGACATGTAACAATTTTTTCAAAACATTAGTTCTTGATGGCTTTCAGTCAAGATGGCAGAGTAAGTAAATGCTGTGCTTGCCTCCTCTTATGACCACCTCAAAATTCCAATGAAACTACTGAACAACCACCACTGAGAATCGCCTAAAGTCTAGCTGAACAGAATAAGTCATATTGAGGCTGGTGGAGGGGCATAGATATGAAATAGGCTGGTCAATCAAGAGGGCTATCTCAGCTGCAGAGGTCCATTCCAAGGAATGAGGGGTCCCGATCTCACACCAGGCTCCCAAGCCTAGGAATCCAGTACTGGGAAGAGAAGTTTCCACAACTCTTGGCTGTAAAAACTAGCAGAGATTGTGGCTCAGTGAGACAGAGAGCTGCTGGAGTCCCAGGCACTCCTCTTAAAGGGCCCACCATGACTTACTCACTGACAGATGCATTCTCGGGGGCAGTAGCTCGAAAGGTGCCAGGGACATACAGGGAGGGACTGGATCATCTGGCTTCTGGGCAAAGGCTGGAGGGGCAGCTTTATCTCAGACGAAAGTGCTGCCAGAAGCCACTGTTCCTTTGTTGAGCCCTCCCACCACCCAGGATGCAGATGCAGGCATGCGTCACATCTGATCCCCTCATTAACCTGGTTAACACTGTTGGTCCTGTCCTGATGATTCCCTGACACCCTGCCCTACCCAGTTTGCAGGCCCACCCAAGCTGCTTCTAGTGGCTTTTCCATATAGGCTGTTTTGGCTCATGTTGCAAACTTTCCTAAAACCTCTCAAAGGTTCACAAACCCCAAATAAGCAGCATTTGGTCTTCATGTGTCCCGTACCTTTTGCTAAGCAGCCCTGAACCTAGGGGCAGCCAGCCTCGATCTGCAGTTTAGCCGATCCCAGGCACCTCCAAGCACAGCACAAATGGCAATAATTTGCAGATCACTTTGTAGCTCATACGAAGTGGCTCCGGGCAGGACACAGGCAGTGGCTGACCTTGGCCTGCATTAGAGCACTTACTAAGAGGCCCTGGAACCTGGTGGCCAGCTTCGGACCACACCAGAGAACTGCCCAAGCACCTCTACAAATGCCACACCCAAAGGGTAGACTTGGTAGGCACCAGTCCTGCTAAAGCAAACCCTACTCCATAGGGTTAGCCCCTGCACAACAGCTCCTCCATGTAGCCACAGCCAGTCCTCACAGCCAATCAGCCTGAGGGTCTGTCTCTTCCACTGACATGCAAATAGCAACCAAGGCTCAACTACGATAGGAGGGCACATATAACCTACACAAGAGACACACCTGCAGCACTCGGCTCAGGTGACCAGGGAGACTGTGCCACTGAGCTTCCCAGGACACCTACTACATAAGGCCACCCTGCCTAGACTGGAAGGCATAGATCTACCTAATACATAGAAACAAACACAGGGAGGCAGCCAAAATGAAGAGATAAACTTGTTTCAAAGTTCAGAACAGAGCTCCAGCAAAAAAAAAAACAAAAAAAACTAAACGAAATGGAAACAAGCAATTGACCAGATGCAGAGTTCAAAATACTGGTTATAAAAATGCTCAATGATCTAGGTCAGAACTTCAGCGAAGAGTAGGACAAATAAAAATAGAGTTAGAAAACATAAAAAAAAAGTCAGAAATGAAGAATACAACAAATGAAGAATACGTTAGAGGGAATCAACAGTATATTAGATGAAACAGAGGATCAGATCAGCAATTTGGAAGATAAAATGGTGGAAAACACCTAATCAGAACAGAAAAAGAAAAAAAGAATAATAAAAAAAAAAGTTTAAGGGGCCTCTGGGACAACGTCAAGTGTACCAATATTCACATCACAGCAGTGCCAGAAGGAGAAGAGAAAGAGCAAGGAATTAAAAACCTATTTGAAGAAATAATGACAGAAAACTTCCCTAACCTGTTGAAGGAAATAGATATACAAGCTCAGGAAGCTGAGAGAGTCCCAAACAAGATGAACCCAAAGAGACCCACACCAAGACACATCATAATTACAATGCCAAAGTTTAAAGACAAAGAGAGAATCTTAAAAGCAGCAAGTGAAAGTCAATTAGTTACCTACAATGGAGCTCCCATAAGACTGTCAGCTGATTTCTCAACAGAAACTTTGCAGCCAGAATGGATTGGCTCAAAATAATTCAAAGCAATGAAAAGTTAGGACCTACAACCACTCTACCCAGAAAAGCTATCATTTAGAATTAAAGGACAGACAAAGAGCCTCCCAGACCAAAAAAACAAACAAAAAAAACCACCAAAAAACTAAAGCAGTTCATCATCACCAAACTAGTATTACAAGAAATGTTAAAGAGACAAGAAGAAGTAAAAGGAAGAGAGGGAGTGGGGGAGAGAGGGAGGTAGGGGATGAGGAGAGGGAGATGGAAAAGAAGGAGAAGGAGAAGCAGGAGGGAGGAAGAGGAGGAGATGGAGAAGAAGAAAAAGAATATGAATAATAAAATGGCAATAACTACATATCTAACAACAGTTACTTTAAATGTAAATGGATTAAGTGCTCCAATCAAAAGACACAGGGTGGTTGAACAGATAAGAAAACAAAACCTTTAGAGATGCTGCCTATAAGAGATTCACTTCAGGTCAAAAGACACACAGACTGAAAGTAAAGTGACAGAAAAAGTTGTTTCATGAAAAAAATAAAGTAGAAGTGGCAATACTTACATTAGGCAAAACAGAGTTTAAAACAAAGGCTATAACAAGAGACAAAGAAGGACCCAGTAATTCCACTTTTGGGTATTTATCTGAAGAAACCTAAAACACTCATTTGAAAAGACATATGCACCCATGTGTTCATTGAAGCATTATTTACAATAGCCAAGATATGGAAGCAGCCTAAGTGCCCATCAATAGATGATTGGATAAAGAAGAGGTGGTACATATATACAATGGAATACTACTCAGCTATAAAAACAGTTGAAAACTTGCCATCTTCAACAACATGAATGTACAAGAGGGGATTATGATGAGTGAAACAAGTCAGACAGAGAAAGGCAGATACCACAAGATTGCACTTGTATGTGGAATCTGAAAAATAAAATAAATGAACAAACAAAACAAGCTCGTAGATGCAGAGAACATTTTGATGGTTGCCAGATGGGAAAGAGGTTGCAGGGATGGGTAAAGAGGGGAAGGGATTAAGAAGTTCAAATTGGTAGTTACAAAATAGTCATGGGGTATAAAGTATAGCATTAAGGAATATAGTCAATAATATTGTAATGCCTATATATGGTTCAGGTGGGTACTAGATTTATCAAGGTGATCACTTTGTTATATAAATGTCTAATCTCTAGGTTGTATACCTAAAACTAATATAATGTTGTATGTCAACTGTAATTGAAAAATAAAAAATTATTAAAAAAACAAAAAATAAAAGAGAGAAAGCAATGTTTGGAAGAAATAGAGAAAGGATATAATAAAATTACTGATTCGTTTGGCTTGGGTAATGACTCCAAATTTCATTTACATATATTTATTATTCCAACTGCCTTGTAAAATGGGAGATCTAATTCTCTCTCACCTTGTGTGTTTAACTGCAGAGTCTTCCTTAAACACTAGTTTTTATTCTTCAGCTTACAAATGGGCATGGGATTCCTGTATTATAAAAATATTCACTACTCTGCTTGTGTGTTACCTGTTTATTATTTCATTTTAAAGCATTACACTTCTTTAAAAAGTAGTTTGTAATTGTTGCTTTCCCATTCATCCCCTGATCCTGAACCCCTTTTTATGGTGCTTCTGTGATGTACATGGCTCTGCTCTCTTGACAGCTACTAGAAAGCTACCAATCCTTGGTGTCTGCAGCATACAACACTACTGACCCTTCCACTCCCTAGTCTCTCTGCATCGTACTGGTTTTCCTTTGATGTCTCAGACCTTTACTTTTCCTCCTTTGATGGTACTCCACTCTCTTTTTTATTACTCATTGTAAATATTCCCCAAGGTTCCATTTTCCTTTTTTCTGTAAACAAAAATCATCTTTGAATTTACTCTCACATTCATGGCTTAAGTATGGTATCTTGGCCAAAGTGTTTTCTAGCCCTAATTTCAATTTTTCAAAGATACTGTCTCCCTGTACCTTATTCGTGACTCAGTGTTAGTCATCTCCACCGTGTCTAACCCTGGTACCTCATATTTAGCATTGTGTAAAACTAAACTGTATTCTCTTCCTCTAAACAATCATTTATCATCTCCTTTCGATAGCTTGGCATTATCATTGATGGTTTTCCTCTCTCTTACCTATTATTCAGTCAGCTCCTGGAGCTGTCTGCCTTCATGCACAGGTTGTTGCACCTGACTCCTTCCCATTCCCCCTGTTACCAGGCCCCTTCAAATTACCATCTGTCTGAACTACTGACAAAGCTTACTAGGCTCTCTCCGCCCTCCAGTCATCCCCTTCCACAACTATGCATGCTCAACACTCTTCATGCTAAATTAGATCTCCCCATAGCAAAGTCCTGATCATGGCAGACCCTACTTCAAACGCTACCACAGCTCTGTACCAGAATGTAAACTCCTTATTCCTTACCTTAACGCCTCACTTCAATAAAATTCTATTCATCTTTCAAGAGCACTCAAATTGAAACTTCTCTGATACATTGAACTGGATGTTACTGTTAACTGGATTCTAATGTATTTTTTTTTAACTTTCTGACTTCTATCTAAGATAATGGTCACTTGAGGAGATGCACTAGGTTTTAAGATGCCTGGTTGCAGGGTCTGTTTCCATCTTTGTACCCCTATATAACTCAGTACTGTCAGGCACAGAAGACATACTCTACACATGCTTGTTGAGTGAGTGAATCAATACCCTTGTGCATCCAGGTGTAAGGGATGTATCTTTAGCTACCCTGCAGGGTAGCTGTTTATGAATGCATCTTATCTTCTCTATGAAGCTCAAAGTCTATGAGCACGGGACTCCAGTTTATAAAATTGCATCCTGCACAATACCTAGCCTTGGTCCTCCACATTGAAAGCATTTAGCAAGTTGATAGAATTGCATAGTCCATTCCTGACTTTCATTTCATTCAGAAAATATAAGTTCTCTTAGAAGCAGACTCAGTAACAGGCAGCATAGTATAGTGAGGAGGAACAGGGTTCTACTCTTGGGTCTTCCATTCACTCTGCTAGGAACCTTTTGGTATGACACTTGTTCTCTTTGGGCCCTGGCTTCCACACCTGTATATCCTTATAATAATGGGTTTAGACCAGATAACATTTACTCTCTTTCAGTGCTGATAAAAAGTTTTAACTGGTACACAGTCCCTAGAGAGAACAAAGGATGTAGAGGCAGGAAAAAACACAAAAAAGAAAGCAAAAAGTGTTTATTCAGCTGATGAGGTAATAAGGAGTTTAACCATGATACCTGGTATGAGGTGACTGGTGAAAGGATATAACTTAAAATTTCCTTAAAGCAAGGAATTCCTAGAATCTTCATGCAGGCTCTCAATTGATCCTAAATGATCCATGTACAAGGACAGGGGGACATGTTATTTCTTTTTTAAGTCAGGATGTGAGAAATCCTAACAGGGAAAAACACTAATTTTATATAATGAAGTGTGCCACGAGCGCAGTAAGCACATATAAAACTGTCACTAACAGCTACAGATAAGAAGGATGTACTCCAGCAAGATATGAGATGGTAAGATGAAGAACAGAGCCCTGAAAACCAGTAGTCAGTCTTAACAATTATATATGGACAATCATAAGCACATTCATGCAATATTTGGGAGGGCAATGTAGCATGGCATAACTCAAGGCAGTGGGCCACAAGACCAGATTTGTCAAGACCAGGGATGATTTCATAAAAGGATAGATTGCCAGAGTCTGGGGAGACTCCGAGTCAATGACAGAGGTCCAATATGACACTTAACAGTGACTCTATGGCTCCCAAAATGAACCTTTCTCAAAAAAATTATTTGGAAATCTGTTTATCAATAAATTATTTCTAGGTTTTTTTCCTACATATACTGACTGCATGGAAAGAAGGGCACTTTTGCCTATTGGAAAATAAGTGGGCGTTCTGCTTCATTATTTATTTAGGAAGCAAATGTCTCTAAAAGGGAGATACAAGTCACCCCAGCTCAATTTTAATGACAGGCAATGTTACCTAGATACAAACTGTCCCATAATTAAAATGAGGCACAAGAAGTTCTGATTATTGTAACTGAGCTGCTGTTTTCTGAGGACACAATTCCTTTTTTGTGCCTCTGGGTTTTGCTTCTGTTCCTTCTGCCTGGAACACCATTCCTTCCCTGTCCTAATTGACACACACCTATTCCTTCATTACCCAGGTCTAATGTCACCTTCCTTTTGAAACCCTTCCCACTGCTTCAGCTCCCTCCTCCAGAGCTGGGTAGCATTTTGTGCACTGCTGAACACTTTAATAATGCATTTCTACATCCCCCTATACAGGATAACAGGTTTAGCAAAATGTTCAGAAATACTGTGACTTCCTAAAGTGAAGGGTGGCATCTTGTTTTTATTTTCACCCCTAGTCTGAGCTGAGGAGTTGGCACAGATGCATGAGCTCAACATTCAATGAATGACTAAATGAAGGAATGAACGAATGAATGAGGAAAGACTGATGAACAGAAATTACAGAAATTAAGTGACCATTGAAGATATCCACTTAAATTAATGTTGTAGGGAGGGGGTAAGTTTTATAAAAAGAGGGACAATTTTATAAAAAGAGGCAGATTGTGACATAAAACTTCAATAAGTATGATTTTTAAAATTAATGAGTCCCTAGATATACTAAGAGGTAACTCTAAAAAATTAGAGAAAAATTTAAAAAATTACTGAAATGTATACAGGCTGGCCTAAGCACTGAAACCTCTAAACAAGAAGTTATCAAAGGTAATAAAAATAACACAAAAGAAATGATCAATTATATCAGAGGCAGAAAGATGACTTTTTAAAAAGGGAAAGACTAGCTTTAAAGAAATGAATCCACGCTTAACAGGCAAGAAGTTTACTTGGTTAATCAAACAGGAGAAAAACAGTTTAAACTGTTAGCAATGGAAAAGTAAGTACATAATTCTTTATAGGAAGAATAAAGAGGAATGCTGGACTTTGGGGGGACACTGAGAGCACTCTGATATACGAAAGATGCTCAATTTACTGTTTAATTGATATGGAATCTATTAGAAAATTAATAGCAAGCCATAGAACAATAACTATCTGTGGCTGCTTATCCCATCCCATTTTGGATATCTTTCTTCTGCAAATTAGTGTGACCCCAAAATATTTTCACGATTGTCCAATTTGTCCTCAATTCCATAAATACACTCCTTCAGAGGATGCTGTTTTTTGCTATGTCTCTATTACAGTTCTTCACAGATGGACCATTTTTGTCCTTCCAACGTCTAAGAATAACTCTTTCAGTTATCAAGACATACCCAAATCCAGTTCAGCTACTCCTGTGGGATTCCAGTTAGTTTAGACACATCTGCTGAGAAATATGCATTTGAATCCAAATGAAGCTTTTGTTTGATTATACATTTTGAACATTTACGGAGAATTTTTTTTTTTGGGCCAAAATGTTTTTCATTTTTTGGCACTCCAAACAGAGATCTTCAGTTATAAACACTGCCTTCTGAGCACCTCCAGCAGAAATCCGATCTTTTCATGTGAACAGGTGCCTCAGGAAGTTTTTGGAAGGTTTTACACTGAATCAGCTTTCTGATTGGAAACTTTCTGAACACACAGTCAAATTTGCCAGAGACCTTCAAACTTGCTTGAGCAGTTTTCACTCATTCAGACATACGTTCACACATACAGACAGCCCAAGTGAAAGCAAATCAGAGCCCTGTAAATCTAAAGTGTCTTTCTCGAAGGTTAAATACCGGTATACACAACCAAAATGAATGAAGAGAAATACATGACAGGAGAGATAATGAATAAACAGCAAGAACAGAGGTTCATTCTTCATGAGCATGTTCTCTTTAAAGCTTTATGTGAGAGTTTAAGCTACACATCCTTTCAGTAAAAAATTCTCTCACCCAGTTTCGAATAAACGCTCAAGCATTTGCGTTTTAAAACATTGCACCTTAGAGCAGTGCTACCAATTCTTTTTACTCACAAACTTGTTCAAATGTGGTTATTTTAAAATACTTCCTTCTCCAACACAAACAGGTCAACTGGATTCCAATCTAAATGAAGGAAAAAACACTACTCTCTAAATCAAGGGTTCTTTGGCAAAACGTACATCTTACTTGATTCCCTGCAATTTTTCTTTTCCAGTTTGAACGTAAACTGAAAAGTTGTTACAGAGTAAAATAACTTTTTAAGCTTTAAGCCTGCAAAGCTATTACAGAGTAAGATCACTCCCACTTTGGGCATGCCCAGAATTCATGGGGAAATCTGCTTTCACGTTGTTCTTAAGGCCCTGGACCAGATGCTGTAAGGTGGCCAGGAACCTTTGTCTACACCCACTTAGCAGATTTCTGGCTCTTTATCAGGGACTAAGAGGTTTATTTGCAGAAATGAATCATTTCCTTCAAAATATCCTTTACCCTATTTACATGCTTGCATATTCCTTCCATTTTGTTTTCCCCCTACAGCTTTACTAAGGGAATTAATTATCTTGAAGAACAGGAACATACAGTAAGTACATCTGAGATACAGGATGAGACACAGTATGTCATCTATTAGGCCTGGCTAAGACCAGCAGCTGATGCTAAATGGGAAGGAACATGCACCAAATGTTTTTTAATCACAAAGTTAGTAATTAATTGCTCTTTAAAATACATTTTATGCTTCTTTCTGTCTGTGTACATGAAATGCACATTTATTACATGCCAAAAATTACAACATTATGGTTTAAATGTGACTGGCACGGAAGTCCGGAAATCAGAGTTAATGTTCCCACAGCAACTTTAATTCTGTCCGTGTGCACATGCAGAGCTGTAGCAGCCTTCCGTTCCAGGATCATACATATAGATGGTTTGGGGAGGGAAGCTAATGACCCATATCCTCAACTGTAGTTACAGGAAGAAAACAAAGGCTATAAGCTGTGCTCCTTTCCACATACGTGAATACAAACAATGTCCCCATGCCCGTGTTGTGTAATCAGGGAATGAAAAAATCTGCTGTGATGCCGGCACTTAAGGGGACAGTTTCTGTTGCTGTGGGAACCCGAACTTTGCATTTCCTGACTCTGGGGTAATTAAAATGTCAGCCTTAATGTGGCATTAATGGAGTTTGCCATAAAAAAATCCTCTTTGTTTTGTTCTCTAAAAAACTGCTTAGAAGTTCAAACTGAACCAAGTGTACTAAAAATTTTAATTTCAGGGACTTGGATGGGTGAAACAAAGGGTGAGAGGGGGAAGGCCAGTGAAGGTGGATGGTGAGGGAGAGAAGGAAGAGTCCCCAAGTCTCCTGGACAGTGTTCAACCCCAGCAGTCCTGCTACCTACAGAGCTAAAGTTAAACCCACCCACACAACAGTTTGGTAATGTGTAAAGGTTAAATTAAAAATAAATAAAAACTGTTAGTGTGTAAGCACATCTTGGCAAAGACACACAAAAAAATGAGACAGTCTGATGAAACCAGAGGAAAACATGAGAAGGTAAGTAACCATGGATGTCAGCTTTCAGAAAACTCAGACATCAGAATAGGTGAATATGCAGCCCAAAGTAGGAGAACTAAGGGTCAAGAGTCACTTCTCCCTTCGCTTCACGGAAAGGCTTATTTTGGGGAAACTAAAATAGAAGAAATATGCAAGTAAAAGTTCTGGTTGCCTCTATCACACGTATATGACTGTGATGTGCTACAGTTAAGTTGTCAATATAGGTTTTCATATGGAGAGCCCTAGCCTGCTATACTGACTTGGTTTAGTTCTGTTTCAGCATTTAAAGTGAGAGCTTGGCTCAGCTCATCCTCAGCCTGTTCGGTGGGTAACTGTTCTGTGAAATACCTACGAGTTTGGTGCCCTTGGTATTCCCAAACTCATCTTAATGCCTTCTGTTATCATCATCTGAGGGTTTTTGTTTGTTTGTTTATCATTAAATTTTTAGAAATGGTAAAGAGATGACAATCTAGGAGGTAATGGGGGAATATTGCTAAAGGGAAGTCATCAGTGGGTGTACTGCAAAGCAGCACACTTTTCAGTAACAATATTAACCTCATTATCTCACAAGGGAAAGCACTTCTCAACCATATTCCTTCTCGTTCTGAATATTACTGGGATCTCTGGCCAAATCGGAAGTGGCTCAGCAGGTTAAATAGTTGACTGAGAACCTATGGGGCCAGACTCATCCTCTTTGCTTTAAAATTTGGCCTATGTTCTTCAGATGCAACAACATTGGCTTACCCACCCTTACCAGTTCATATTCGGAGCTGACTTTTCTTTTGTGGGGACATTTATACATCATGTTTTATAACCAACTCACCAATATGAGTACTTGCACATTTTCATGGTGTCTATTTAGAGCCAAGAATGCCATCTCTGCGGCTGGAAAAGAGAATTCAGGCTGCTCACAGTGACAGCAAAGCCATAAACATCTTTCAGTATCTAAATGAGTTAACTATTGTGCAAGTCATTTAACTGTGTGGGTGTCAATTTTCTCAGTTTTCTCTTCCGTAAACTGGGCAGAATTATAATGACTGACAGAAAATGGGCATTAAGGCATGACTAAGAATAATTTTGCTAAACACATGACAAATAAAAAGGTGCCATAAAAATACAGGCACTTGTGAAAGCTTGGAACACTACACACTGGTGGGATGTTTCTGAAGTTAAATAGACTAACAAGTCAAGGGCACTATTTTTAAATGCCCCAAATCTGTTAGTTCTAAATAGGAACTGAATATTTTACCTTAAAGAAGTTGGGCTTTTAAATTAAACTATGGCAAGAATGACACTTGAAAGTAAGAAAGAAGAAAAGAAAGAAGACATAAAGACATAAAGAAAAAAAGAAAAAAGAAAAAAGAAAGAAAAAGAAAAATCCTCTTGAATGCAAGAAGAGCATCCAAAAACTTTAACAGCTTAAAATAAACCTCTTTCCTGTGCTCTCTTAAGCAATCTCCAAATGAACAGATTTCTGTGAATCTTTCCTAAAAACAATTTTCTTGTAAGTGTAAGCTCAAATCAGGACAAACTACAATCCGAATATATTTGAAGAAAAGTACAATCAATTTGAACAACAGGTTGGAGCAGAGAAGACTTTCACATCTTAATGGCAAAATCAAAATGACTTTTAAACAGCTGGAGATTAGATTCCTCCTCCCTATTTGTTTTCCTTCCAACTGCATTCAGATACCTTACTGAGCTCAGATCCACTGGCTTTCTCACAGCCGAGGAGGTAGCATCATGCTTGTACAGTATCTTGTATCCATTCCTTGCTAATGCCAAGGCCTGGTCAGAGGATGCTTGTGGTAAAGTACAATAAGTGAAGCCTAGTGCTGCTTCTAGTCAGAAAAACACTCATTTTGCTGTGACGGGGGATTTCTGGGCTAAGGCCATGCTATGTAATCTTCCCCATAAGGTGTGGCAGGAAGCCAGGAGATGAAGATCTGCATGCAGGAGCTCCAGGCCCTTCTCCACAGGAATAGGCTACCTTCCTGGTAGGTAGGGAAAGTGTGCACATGTCTATGGGCACCATGCCATGCGATTTTCCAATTCTTCCTGTAATTACTATTAGGCTGGAGACTGCCAGGCAAGAAGGGCCAAGGATGTCACTATTACAACGGTCCACGAACACAGTCCCTGCTTCTGACCTCCAGGTTTGTCCATAGAACCAGCAACTTCATACAAATCACACAGGTTGTAGAGATTTGGGTCTCGTTACTCCTCGTTTCATTTTCTAGTGACAGTTGGAGTGTGGTCTTAGCACAGCCACGACGAGAACAATCTCTCTTCACTCCAATCCCTACCCCCGGGTCTTGTCCCTTTATCTGGAGACTATTATGATAGAACAGATAGGGAACGAAATCTCCCAGTCTCATTTGCCTCTTACCCACTTTGCAGAGTTTTACATTTGTTCTGTCAAAATAATAACACTAGGAAATTTAGAATCTCATTTCCTCATTATTAATTTTTATTTCTGTGGACAGGATAAACAGAGTCCTTTTTTGAAAATAAAACTTTTCTCGATCATTCCAAAGAAGAATATACCAGCTCTTTGCCTGTTACCAGATTCCTTTATGGAGATCAGTTCATAATAGTTGTTGGGTATCTCAAAACTAAAAGGAATATTCTTTCAGATTCGACCCCAAAGTTTTTCCATTCTTTTCCTTTGTCAATATATGTATTTCTTTCTTCCTGTAGTACTGGGTTATATTTCATAAAGAGAGAAAAATATCTCTTAAATGTGATTTATCAACTTTCTTAAACTAGAAAATAAAGAAATGACTCCCAGTTTAGTGGGAAGACTGCAAAAATAAACAGCAATGGAGTGATTTCAATAGTGATGCTCTCATTAAGCTGCCCATTTCCAAATTTAGCCCGTAGGCAGTTTTTTTTTTTTTTAATTAAAAAATATTTTTAACCTGAATTCTTATTGGTTACGTGAAGTCTGGGTGGCTTCTGAATTCTTGGAAGCCATTCTCTTTTCTTCTGTAAATTTATGCTATCCTTTAACCACTTCAAAATAAATTAAAAACTGGAAAGGCAGAAATTCAGCCAAGCTACATGAGACTCCAGTAACTAATGCAAAGCTGATTTGTTATGTAACTTCAAAATGGATGTTTCTTTGTGTCTAACTGGCTTTCTGTGGTCCATATTTGGTTGTTCAATTAAGTAACGATGTAAGTACTGTTATTCACATCATGGGGACAAAAGAATAATTAGAAAGCACAACTTCGCAACTTTTTTTTTGAGTTAATGTTATAAAAGAAAATGTGGTTTATGTAATTAATCAGCCTTTGAGGCTAACTGGCTAGTCACCTGGTTTTAACACTCTAGCTTTGAAAATATAGATGTTGGCTGAATCAAAATGGTGGCAAGTTACTTTTGGCTACTTTAGAAGACCAACTGGAAATAGCTATGCCCAAAAGCCAGAACTCAAGGGACAAGCATGCTCCAAGCACCACGAAGACACCATCACCTTACTGGTGTACTCACAATCAGATGACCCGGTGTGAGCGTGAGAGTTTGTCAGTGAATGTGTTGAGTGGATGAGGGCTGGGTCTGGAGACAAAACAGCTTCAAAGTTCAGGCAGGGAAGGCCCGGCTTGGCGCTGGATCCACCCGGCTGAGTAATCTCATTCTCCTCAGATGCCTTCTGGTTTTCAGCTGTCTTGGGTTTCTTCCTGAAAATAAACAAAGGGCCCTTTGAAGGAACTTACTGCATATTTGGGAAAAGGCATTTTTAGAATCTGTTAAAGATAACTTGATTTTTTTTTCTGAGGGGGGATGGGGGGAGTCCAGTATGTCCCTTGTTTTAAAACAAGCTGATTCTTGTTTTTTTTTTTTCCCTCCAGTAATGGCCTAAATGGGAACACATGAAAGCATATGGGCCAAGCAAACAGCACCACATTTGGACTCTGCTGGTTGCATAAAAAGACCCTGTCCCAGAACTTTAGACAGCTTGAGCTACGTATGGCTGACATTACCCAAGAAAGCATCCTTTTTTCCCCGTTAAGAGTTTTAACATGGTCTGGAAAAATACTAGTGGAGGTTTACCGTTCTAGCATTTGTCAGGAAGCTTAGAGACAGGACCCGTGGAGTAATGGGAGGAGCACTGGACTGGGAGTCAGGAGACTTGAGCTATGGTACTAGCTGTGCCTCTAACTTGCTGTGTGGCCTTGGGCACCTCACTTCACCTCTCTGGGCTTCAGTTTCCTCATCTGTAAAAAAAGGGCTTGGATTAGAAGGCCTTAAAGGTTCCTTCTAGTTTTAAGTTTCTATTCATGGAACACAGTATGGAACATTCAACTTTCTACCAGTTTTATTAGATTTTATTTTAGGTCAATACATAATTTCAAATCACAATCTAAATTATCAGGCTGTACAGATGCAGAGGGTAGTGATGGAGGTTTCTGCTAAGGTAGCAAATGAAAAGTGAAAAGAAGAGCTTAGATTTCAGTAGGTAGAGGGAAGGTGTCACACGGAGATGCTCTAGTCCAACTCTTTACTCATCCGAAGTATATGATTCCCCTTGGGATTTCTTTTTCTTTTTTTTGTACATGATTCTGGACTATATAGGAGTATGACTGTGTGTTTGGGATGTGAGGTAGAGCGGGTAAAGGAAAACAAAAAGTAATTGTTACTAATTGTTATTTGGGATCAGGAATAGGAAGTAGATCTTAGCTACTGGTCAGCTCTGATCTTCTTTCCCCAAGAGAATACAACTGATATAAATATGAAATAAATGAATAAATATTCAGCTTAGACTGCATGTACTCTAGGCCTCAGAAAACTGAATTATTAATTACACCCTGAAAATTTCCCCCAATTTCCTTGGCTCTATGTCTTTCTCTATAATTGTGTACATGGTACCAGAGAAAGTACTTTATTTTTTGATAGAAGAATATGCGTGTTACCAAATTTGTTGTAAGTAGATTTGTTTCCACGTTTTTCTTGTTGCAATAAGTATAGCAATAGACTTGTTATACAGAATATTTTGCACTGAAATTTGTTATACCGGGTAGTTAAATCTGCCCTCGCAGAATATGGTGTTATGATTAGCATGCTGTGTTTCTGGTCCAATAGGTTGTGAAATAAAATCTGCTTTTTCAGAGGGCAGGAGGCAGAGATGACGTGGTAAAGATGAAAATAGAGAGGACGCTTTCAGACATATTTTTCAGTAGAGAGAGGGCCAATGTAAGAGAATAAACAAACAGCAATGCTTTACCAACTGTTTGTTGAATGGGTGGGTGACTGTGGAACTAACCTCCAAATTCTGAGCATCTACATGGATGTCCAAGGAGCTGGTGTCTGGTTTTCAGTTTAAGGGGGTATCCAAGATGAAAGTCTCCAAAGCCCAACTCTTTTTTTCTGTGAAAACCAATGCCTCCCTATTTCTATCACTGTTGTCTGTCACCAGCTTGGAAACCCCAGTGTCATATACCTCCCTCTTCTTTAAAATCCATTCATCAGGTCCTGACAGTTCTGCTTCTTTTATATTTTCCACCTCTGTGTTTCCTTTCCATTTCTATTGCAATCACCCAAACACTTTTTATTTAGACCGTTGCTTACTTTCTGGCTCTCCACCCTTCTTGACTCCCTCTAGTCCCACTTCTCTGCATTCACTAAATTTGAGGTGGCCATATTAGCCTGCTACTCATGCTGAGTTCCATATCTGCTCTAGCTTAGCTCACTACTATACATTTTGGGCAGACTAGACTCTCAAACTTCCTGAATAATCCCAGCACGCCCTGGGGAATCCATATCCTTGGCACTACATCTTTGCTCAAGTTATTTCTCTTGCTTTGAATGCCATTTTTTCAACTCTAACTATTGAAATAATACTTATCCTTATTAGATGTCATCTCCATCTTGTAATTGTCTTGATTCCCTTCTACTGGATAAGACTTCTCTCTCTGAAGTTCTCCTCCCTTCCATCTTTTTTTCTGAAATCCTCACTTCTTACTTTTAGAAATTTTACTCACTTAAGTTTTGTTTCAACAATGGTTATTTATGTGCTTATCCTTCTCCTATGACAACCTCTCTGAGGGTAAGAAAATGTCCTAATTATTTTTTCATCCATATTTTCCTTCTTCCTTTCCTCCCACCATTCATTCATGTATTCATCTTACAAATATTTATTATGTGCCTATGATGTACTAGCATGCGTTAAGGAATAAAATAAGCCTGGTTTTTGCCCTCCCAGAGTTTGCTGTCTAGTGTATACTGTTGAGCCAAGTAGCTTAGGCAAAGCTTGCCATTCAATATATGTTTGTTGATAGAATAAAATGGAGCTGAAATTAAGGTATATTTCAAGAATAGTCATAGTCTGAATCTCAGCTGTGTTTGCTACTCTTTATGCAGCAGTAAAATCTACCTCGAGTGGCTGCTTTTCCTTTTAATCCATGTGAGGCATTTGGTAAAAGTAGGGCCATTTTGTTCACTAAAGCTGAGCTGGTCCTCATAATTCATTTAAGTATAGAAATAAAATGCTAATGACAGATGTCATTTGAAAGAAAAAAAAATTATCTGCAGCTCTCAGACCTGGCCTAGGCTAGTTTCAGATGTGTGTTTTAGGAAATTAAGGAAACCTTCTTTCAAACATGAGTACATGGCCAACATTACTGTTTTATTTTTAAGATTGCACAAATTGTATTGTTCTTTATAAAAATGCCCTGGCTTCCTTCCCTGGATTTGATCCTGCTTCCTACCTGACATCTTGTAACACACCCTCCTGTTTGTTGTCTCAAGGATCACCTTTGGGGAACATTCATTGCACAGAGGCATTGCAGTCACCTCTATGAACAGAAAATATTGAAAAAGCAACCTTACTTGACTCATACCTTCATTTACTTAATATCACTTCACCTGTCTTTATACCATTGGGCTGTTTCTCAACTGCACAGACAACAGAGAACCACTCACTGACTGTAGAAGCAATTCATTCTCCATCTCAGTCTAATAGCCCTTTTGGACTCCGTTTTCCAGAGTTGAGAAACACTGTCACATAACAACAGTCTCTAGAAATGCACAGGTGCTGTTATTTTGATCCAATTTTTGTAGTTCATGTTTTATTAAGGAGGAAAGAGCAAGTCCTGTAGTAATTAATTGAAAATACCTTCTTCGGTTGGGTAAAGAGAATTATATAAACATGGCACATCTGAGGACAAGCCTCTCCAAGCCTGTGGGGCTGTGCATTTCCCCCAGGAGCCTGTAGAGGGCAGCAGCAGACTGGTTGACTCCAGGCAGCATTTCAGAGAAACAAACTCCTGACCAGACCAGACCGTCTTCCTGGTCACCATGCCAGAGGTTGGCTTGCCAAGCTCTGGCCGTTCAGTTCAGCCTCTTTCATTCTTTTCAGCTCTCTCTCTTTCTCTTTTTCTCTTTTCTCTCTCTCTCCTCCCATCCCTCCCTCCCTCAATGTTAAAATTATACACTCTGATGAAGTTGCCCCTCAACCGGAAAATGAAAGCTCCAATGAAAAGTTAGACAAGCCAACAACAACAAAGAAAGAAACTGGGAGAAAGGGGAAAGGGGGCTGGTGCAGGGGAAGGATTTAAGAACAAGAAAAGGGCAGATGTTTCGTAAATATATGCAAAGCAAAACTGGGTGTACCCTGAACAGTTCCACAGAAAAACAGACCAATCATTGTGCACTTCCTCCCGCCACACTGGTGGAGCTCTGCATTCAAAACAAAACAAAAAAAAAAAAAAAAAAAAAAAAAAAAAAAAAAAAAAAAAAAAAAAAAAAAAAAAAAAAAAAAAAAAAAAAAAAAAAAAAAAAAAAAAAAAAGAAAGAAAGAAAGAAAGAAAGAAAGAAAGAAAGAAAACAGAAAAAAAAGTGTTGCTGCAGGCACCTGCCTCTCAAAGGTCAGTTCCGACATTCTGCCTGAATATCTCCCAACTGTCCAAAGAGTACAAAAACATTTTCATGTCCCCACTACAAACATTTCTGTTATGAGAAAAAGGCTGCTTCAAGAACTGGGAGGGCGTTTTAAGGTGACTTGCGGCTGGGTTAGCCAGCAGGGCTTTCTGGTTTTTAACTCTCATCGTGCTGGTCCTGGCAACAAGTTTTGGGCTGAAACATAGCAGTAAGTCAGGCTCTGGATGATGTTGGCTCTTTCCTCACTAGACCATATTGTATGTGGAAAGAAATATGCATTAAAACATATTGATGCGATGGTAGGTATCAAGCATGTTAAATACATGGAAATTAACCAGATCGGTGGCATTTGATGTATATATTTCACACTTCTTTGCACATATTGCACACATACAGTGATGGCAATGCTTTCTGCAACATATGGAAAATAAATATTTTATCTGTGTGAGCGCTTATCAGTCTCCGGAGTCTGTTGAGAAGAGGAGTGCTCTCTTCTATCTCTCTCTCCCAATTTTTTCTCCTCACTGGGCTCCCGCCCTCTTCTGCACACTAACATGCCTTCCATTTACCAGCCTTGTTCGATAGGAAAGAATAAGTAAAAACCTTTTTTTGATTAATAATTACTTAGTCATTGGATCATAAGAATAATTTAAACCAATAATGTCCCACCCCCATCTATTTGGAGAGGTAGGTAACCGTTTCCTTACCCTTTTTCCCAACAATATGTTGGGAAAGGCTTAGTAGAGTGTTTGGGGATGGGGGCAAAGGTAGGTGGTAACAAACCACCCCAGTGCGGGTTGGCAGAACTGAGTTTTACCATCTAGTAGCTGTGTGCTCTAGACAGATTAGTCTGCTTCTCTGTGCCTCAATTTCCTCATCTGTAAAGTAGAAGTAATAACACCTACCTTTTGGGCTGACGTGAGAATGAAATAAGGTAATTCATGTTAAGTAACTGGCATTGTGTTGGCACAAGGTCAGTGCACAATGACGGCAACTCTTTTCACAGAAAGTGTCAGTTCTGTGGTTTTTGTCATTTAAGCTATAACAGGGCACTTCCTTCATCTTAGTGATTTTTTTTAATATCGAGATTCAGGCAGGGGCAAATGGATTACAATTGTAGCAAAGATGGAAAGAATGCCAGGATAAGCAACCTGTTCTTCAACACTTTGATCTTACCGTATTACCCTTCTGACACCTCCTTTCTTTCACGTGTTTGTCATTGTTGCTGCTATACCAAGAGCTCTTCTTGATGTTGAAGGTCAAGAAAGCTACACTTGGCTTATAGAAGCCCATCAAACCTGAGCATGATGGTCTATTCATTAAAACCAACCTCCGGCACTCTCTCTTATTACGTGTTCTTACAATTTAGTCTTTGACTACTGGTCTAATGTTCTCAGATCAATTTAAGATATTTTTATGATTAAAAAATTTTATTCTCTCAATTTTTTTAACATCCTTGGCAAGGCTGATTTATAATGCTTTTTTTTTTTCAGTGTATATCCCTCTCACTGTACCAGTCAGGATCCTGGCAAGAAACAGATGGCATACTCAAAGGTTTTAACTGAAGAGAGTTTAATAAAAGTACTGTATACTGAGGTACAGATGAGGTTAAGGGACCCTCAAGGGATGGTGAAGCATCAGGGACTAGCAGTACGGGAAGCTGTTAAAGCTCCACTTTAAACTGTTAAACCGAAGGAGCAAGGGAAGGTATGGTGTTTTCTAATTTCGGTCAGATCTGGAGTTGGGGAGGGGGCCTGGATTAATAAATGCCGGACCTCACTTTCCTTCCACTCTTACTTGTCTCCTGATGTCTTCTTTAGGCCAAAGGGAAGCCAGAGGAGAAGACAGGCTGGGTAATATTGTCCAGACAGGTTGGGCGCCTGGGCCACAAATCAGGGCAGAGAATGGTTCTGGTGTGCGTGTGTGTGTGTGTCGGAGGTGGTAGGAGACTAGTTGGCATATCTACTCTTTCCTTCTCCATTCCTTCACCCTTTTCCTCTCAATTTTACTTTCTAGAAGAAAAGACACAGGAAAATAAAATGAAATCAGTTCTCTTTTGCCATCCATGTACCTATTTTGTCTATTTGCCATTTATGGGAGGAAAAAAAACCAATGTAAGCTCCACAAGAGCAGGGATTTTTGTTTGCTTGCTGCCATAACTCAAGTGCTTAGAACCGTGACTGGCACACAGTAAACATCCAGTAAATTTCAATTGACTGAATAAGCACACTCACTTCTGCTCTGCCAGACACCGTATTACATTCTCTCATGTAATTTCCACAAAAATCCAGGTAATAGGCAGGGCCACTGAGCATGGTTTTCCAGGTTGTGTGGGAGTGGGTGGGTTTTAAACCCGAATGCCCCTTTCGTATCCATCCCTAAGCCTTGAGTCCTGGCCCAGGGCATTAGCAACCCATGGGAGGGAACACATTTTTGTAATCAGCCCACATTTTTATACTTAATTCACTTTATTGCTTTGCACCTAGCAATCCCTGTATGTTCTATTACAATTTCTCTTTTATGCATGAGGGAGCTGAGTTTCTGAAAAGCAGACACTGCAAAGATTAGAGCCAATCTGCCCATTCTTTAGGACCTGTGAAATGGGAAAGCAGGCATTGGTATTCTGCGTGGGTGAAATCCTTCCAATGGCAGAAACAGACACTCACTTGTGGGCTGCCCTGTGGAAACTGTGGGTCCTGATTTCTGGGTCTGGGTTCTCTGCAGCCCAGGAAGGTAGGACTGCTAAAGACTCTTTTCTCTCCCAAAGGATACAGAAACTTTGAAATCTGTCTGCATCCTAGTACAGCTGTGCTACTTGGACCAGCACATTTACTCTGTGACAAAGAAAAACCCAGAAAACTATTCAGATGTAAGGCACACCTTGCACTTGAGCTTAAGGATGACTGAAGGTGTTTATACAAGTAAGTTCTTGCATGGGTATGAAATGAAATGTTTGATCTTACGTCATGTCTTTAGTCCCCAGTCACTTGGATCCGTTGGTACTGCAGAGCACTCTGATGGCCCCCCTCTCCATTCTGGCCAGGTGACTGGGTGGGCCTGCCTACCATCTATACATCTGCTACATTAACTACGATGCAGATGACTTAAAGCATTAAAAGGCAACACAAAACAAAACAAACACTCTGGCTATCTCTTTGGGTTTAATTTTTGCCATAATAGCTAAAAATGTAGAAAATATAAATGCGAAAATCATACCTGAGCCTAAGAGGGTTGGATGTTAGCCTCCCAGGTTTAGCATTTTCCAGTAACAAAGATGTCCGTAAAATACTATCCTATTACCTGGCTCATACCATATAGGAAAACTTGTAAATATGAGTTTTTGTTTTAAAATGTGTAATTGTTTTGCATGTATACCCTCTAAATAAGTTTCTGGTTTTCTAGTAAAAAACCATTTTTCATCTGTTAATTTTAGCAATGATTAATGAATACTGGATATTAATATTTCATCATATAATATTATAATATTATATAAGATTAATATTATAATGTTATATAATATTAATATTATATCTTCTTATAGGCATCCTATCTCCTACCCTAACTTATTTTTGCACCTTGCTTTACAAGGGCTGTACTTCTACATAAATGCCTGTAATGAAAGGAACTAAACCCAGTACACAGAGTCATGCATCCAGAGGGCAAAGCTGAGCTGGATACAGTGGCTTAGAGATGTGGCTGAAGGAGCCCCAAGCTTCAAGGGGCAAACCTTGGCCCCCTAGAGTAGTAAGGAAGCAAAAACCCGGGCACTGAGATGCAGCTGAGACAATAGGCAGACATGGGCAAGGAAAGCTGGCTCCTGGATTTGACCACGGAGGCATGAAATGATAAGCCATGGTGAGATTCAACAGAGTGGCACAGTGGGGTGATGAGAGGCAAACAGGTTGGTCAGGAGCTGCCACTGCTTTGGGTAGAGGCGCAGATGGTCATACAGAATAGCACCAGTGCATGCAAGGTGTGCTCAGATCCAGTTCAGCAAAGCCACCTGGAAGGGAGGGCATAATGCTGCACAGGGCATGCAGTGCAGGCTGGAAGCTGAGAATGCTGCGGGCACCTCAGGACTGAGTCTGATTACCTCGCTGCATCAGGAGATGAAGCCATCTAAAATTTCATCTGCTTTTACAATTGTGTGTGTGTGTGTGTGTGTGTGTGTGTGTGTGTGTTAATTAAACAAAGTGAACTAAGAGGTCTTTCATTGGACGCATAATGTACTCACAGTAGTTTCCAAATAAATGGTGTCACTCTTCAGGTAAATCACTCCAAGGCTTGGGCCTAGTGCAGATGTTCATTGGGGCAGGGAACAGAGAGCGACTGCATCTGAATCAGATGAAAAACAAACAAACAAACAAACAAAAGTCAGGCTGTTAAATGAATAGGAGATGGCAATCATTCATTTTCATAGAAACAGAACAGTTGGACTTGGTTGAGAGGCTGGTCTTGCGCCTTTGCACCAGAGAATGGCAAGTCAGGGATGGGGAATGGACAGCATCCAGGCTCCATACTCAGTGTTTTCACTTGACCGCTTGTATGGTCTGAGAGCATCAACAGCACCCTGTCACTGCACATGGAACTGATTTTGTGGTTCTAAGTTGGAAGCGAAGGTGGAGGGTGAGAGTGCTGTGGCAGTGTCCTTCAACCTTGTCTAGCCAACTCTTCTTTCATTGTGCTCAGTTCCACTGCAGTCTCTCCCTCTTGAGTGCTCAGTTCTTACCTATTCTCAAAATGCTCACTGATCTGGCCATATTTCTGAGTGCTTGCCTTTTCTTCGTCCTTCACTACAAAGTGCCCAACTGCCTCCCAGTTCCTCTATTGGGTGTAGTTAGCTTTTGGGGCTATAGAATTGACTACGATTTGTTTCAGGGCCTCACACCCAGAGGCCTTTTCCTAGGTTTTGCCCCTTTGGCCACATTGGGCCCCAATGACCACTTGATTCCTGAAACTCTCTTCTCATCAGGATGCTGCATTATCCGGACTTTCCTCCTATTTTCAGTTCTCTCCTCTGCCTCCTTCACTGGCTGGTCTACTTTTCCCTCTTCCCCAAAGGTAGATATTCCTCAAGATTCTCTCCTCAGGCTTTGCCTACACCCGCTCTCTATGACCTCAACAGTCACTTCTCCGTAGAGAACAGCCACATTGTTATCTTTAGTGCTTGCATGTCTACAGAGCTTCAGATCGACATTCTAAATAACTACTGGTCATTGGTTCATTAATTTGTTCATTCGTTCGTTCATTCATTCATTTATTCATTCATTCAGTGTTTATATAGCATCTACTAGGCACCTGGAAAAGATGAATAAATGGGGCTTCGAACTTTGAGAGACTCACATCTCCATCAAATACTGTGCAGACGGTTCTAATTCAGAAAGCTTAAAAAAGAATTCACTGCCTTTCCCTCAAATTTGTTTCTTCTCCAGCATCCTCATTTCCTGCCGTTGGTACCATCATCATCTAGTTACTTGGGCCTACAACTGAGGAGTCATCTTTAAAGCCTTTTTTTTCTTTTACTTCCCATATCCGATCAGCTGCCAAGTCCTGTGGTTTCAACTCAGACTCTGTTTCATGAATCAATACCTGCTTTCTATCCCAACACTGATTTAACCCTTTATCACCTGCTGCCAGGACTTCTGCGAGACCTTCCTAACTGGCTTCACTTCCTCTAGATTCTATTTACCTCTAGTCCATCCTTCATACCAACACTATATAAATTTTTCTGAAGTACCATTCTCAACACATCACCCCTTTGCTCTTTGTTTACTGGATTAAATTCAAACTCAGTTTGGCATTCAAGGCCCCTGCCAATATAGCCCCAATCTAATTTCCTACTCTTATCTCTAAAGTTCATTCTCCACTGCTACAAAGTACCACTTTTTTCTACCACTTGCCTTATGTTTCCTTCCTTTCCTACATATAACTTCTTTAAGGGCGATCCAAAGGCCACTTTATTTATGAAGCATTTCCCAAAGGAAAGTGCCTTTCTTGAATCCTTAAGCACTTTTGCACTACTCCCTTTTCACATTCTATGGATTCTAGTAATTACTTGTGTAATTTATCTCTGCCCTCTATAAACTCCTTGAAGACAGACGATTTTTACATTGCATACCCTGTAGTGTATAATGCCTTGTACACAGGTTTGCTTTCAGCTGTTATCTGCTGAACCAAATTTAAAAGGAATAGACTAGTGGTTACCAGAGGAGAGGGGAGAGGGAGTATGGGGTAAAGGGGATCAAATGTGTGTTGACAGAAAGAAATCTAACTATGAGAGGTGAACACACAGTGTAAAAAAAAAAAAAAAAAAATATATATATATATATATATATATATATATATATATATATATATATATATATATATATATTAAAGTGTAAAAATATATATTAAAGTGTAATAGCCTTACTATTAAAGTGTAAAGCTAAAACTTACTGGATTTTGTTAACCAATGACACCATAAAAAAATGAATTAATTAAAAAAAAGAAGATTAGAGATTCCTGCTTAGTCACAGAACCTGAGACTGAATTGGAAAACCTTAAAGCCCATCACTCCACTCTCCTCTTTTTTTCAGATGAGGAGATTAAGGGAAATGACTTGCTCAAGGCCACATCATTGTTAGTGGCTGAGCATATGATAACTGATATAGAAGGTCACAGTCTCTCAATACCTGTCAGTGCTTTCTCAACACCAACAGGCTCAGCAGACCTCCAGCAGCCACAGGTCAGAGAGAGTGAAGGGTCAGGGCACACTGTCTACATGGACGTACTGGGTTCCAAAAAGAAAAAAAATTGTTTTACTTACTTCCATAAACTGAACAATAAATATCTTTTTATAGTTAAACGATGCTTAAAAAATGAGAGTGGATTTAAAGAACAAGAAAGCAAACTTTTCTAACGTGACCAGCAGAAGCAATTATGACAACATAGCAAATACCACGAGGGTGGTACACTCTGAGGGAAAACCAAAATGAAGATACTTCTCATGCTTTGGAAAAACAGTGGGTTCAGTTGAAATTCCTTGTAAGAACGTGCTGCAGCAATTTTATGGTTAAATTCATTACCCTATAGAAACAGAGGCTACTGGCAATCTTGCTATTTTGCCACATCAACACTTCTTTTTGACCTAGCTTTGCTCAGTATGCATCCTATAAGTTTAAGTTTTTACTTTTTTTCTCTCATTATATCACAGACTTACTTATAAGAATACATAGATGACTGCTCCCAAGTCTGTTGTAATTTTCTCTCCCTATTCTCCTCTTGGTGGTAGAAAAAACATTAATTGTTTAATCGCTTTTCTATCCTCATCCTCAAAAAGAATCATTTTCCCTTACCAAAAGATGAAAAGCCGAACCAAACATGCTGTGGGGATAACAGTGTTTACCTAGGTTAGGAAAACAGACTATTCCAGGGGATCTCAGAAGTTTTTACTTGGCCACAAAATGTCTTAAATTTGTCAGCTTATAGTAATACAAGGATTCTTTTGACTCTCCCAGGTGGGCACTTTACTCATTGTTACTCACCAGAGGAAAAACTTGGTACTATTAATCATATTCTTTTCAGCCAGTATGGTGGAGCCATGCTATGCACTGAAATGTCCATTAAATATCAGCACCCCAGTAGCCACATAAAAGTGAATTGGGCACAAGAGCTCTTCAGAGTTCTTACTAAACCATCACATGGCCGGACAGGTTAGCAACGCTTCACCAGATAGAGCTTCCTAGTCTTTTCCCCCCCACTGGCAACTACGTTAAAATGATAAAGAAAATCACTGATCAATACATGCAGTACATTGCAGTGAAAAATCACCTGGAAGCATAAAAATCCGTTGTGTAATTAGATGAGCGTACATTTTAAATAAGCCTAACATTTGATTTAAATTGTGCATTTTATAATTAAATGGGGACATAATCTTTCTGTCCTTAAATCAAACTCCCTTTTCTCAGCCCCACATCCTGCTGTTATGATCTTCCTTCCATTTTTTGGCAACTTGTCACCCATTTCCTTCTTATTTCTGAAAGTCTGTTAATCAGAACTACTACATGGTGTGTCATGTTTTATTGCTTCAAGGGTAGTTATCCTCTAAAAAAAACTCAGTGAAGATGACTTCATGAAGTTTCATATTTATTCTTTTTCAATGACTTCCATACCCAATATAGTCAGTTTTTAAGTCAAAAGATAATTTTGAGAGGCCGGGGCCACACAGTCTTCCCAGAATCTGGATATACAGCTGTCCTCTCTGTCTCTTACAGCATCACTTGAATAAAGAATTGGCTCTTGGAACTCAGCTGGCAAAGTTCTTGATGGTGTCAGAGGCAGAGGAGACAGTGGGTCATTTCCATTCCAGCCTGTTTTATTGTCGACATCTCTGTGGATCTGTCTTGGAGGCCCTTAGAGAGCAGAGCTATTCTGTAATACAGTGCTACATATCACTTTCTGCACAGGTCCTATTTTAATATGGCCCTTCCAAGTCTTTAGAAATCACACCAAATCATTCTAAAATGACAGATGGGGCCTTCGTTACTAAAGCTTATAAAAAAGATAATAGTAACAATAATAGCTACTATTCATTAGATCTCCCAATTTGGTCAAGGATTGCACTAGGTGTTTTTATATGTAAATACATTCTTATTTAATCTCCACATAATGCCGTCCAGCCATTAGTACACCCATTTTGCAGATGAGGAAAAGCGAGGCTCAGAGAGCTCAGAGTAACCACTCCAAGATCAGAAAGCTGTGGGTGGCCAGGTCAGAATTCTGTGCATTCCGCCCCCCCCCCCCCGCCCACCCCGCAGCAACTATATAGCAACTGCTCCAACACAGCAGTTTCTATGTTGGACATATTTCTAGTTCCTACTGTGATTTCAGCACAAGAATGATACTTCCATGATGGTTGAGAGGCACTGAAAGAACTGGAGGCATAGACCTCAGGTGAAGGAACTCCTCCCGAAACTATCAATAAGTACAGTTTCTTCCTAGCTCCTTTCTATTCGAAAACGAGAACAGGCTTCTCCTATATCTTATATCTGTCTTCTCAAACTCTAATGAACAAATGAGTCATCTGGGATTTCTGATTCAGCGTGTCTGGTATGGAGTCTATGATTCTGCATTTCTAACAAGCTCCCAGGTGATGCTGATGACACTGGTTTGGGTACCACAGGTCTTACATTTGACACTCGCTTTCCCATCAAGGGCTGTTTTTGAAGGAGCAGTTCAAGCTGAATAACTTGGCTAATAGCTCGCAGGGCCCTACTGGCTTCTGATTCTGGGCCAGTTGGTCAGGTCATCAAGCATTAGACAGAACTCAAGGAGTTTCTGGCATAGAGCATATTATAAAAAAAAAAAAATCATTTCTAGATCCCTCAGGGCTTTTATTCTCCCCAATGGAAATTAAAATGATAATGTCTATAACATGTAAAGTTCCTATTTTTTTACATTATTGTTATTTTTAACAATAATTATCTGGTAGTAATTCAAATAACACCTTTCCTCTGAGAAATTCAGTGAGCTTTACTAACCTTAATTGTCTAACAGCAATTCCCTGGTGTAGATAAAGCTGTCTCAAAGATCACAGTAAATTTAAAATTGCTCCACTTCCCTCCTTTCTTTGTCCCAAATGTGGTGATGAATTAGCGGTGAGGGGTTGCTAATTGGCAAAGACCCACTATCTCATCATTTGAGACATAGGAAATTTTGTAAAGCAAGGGTGAATCTAAGAAATGAGCAAAGTGGTAGTTAAGGGGGTGTAGAATGTTGGTGAGAGGGAAAAAAAGGAGAGTTAAAAGAAGTTAAGAGTAGAACAGAGAAAGTAAAATTATAGAATTAGCTGGATGACCTAGGATGAGTCATTTCAACTCTAGGTGGCTCAGCTTTTCTATCTGTAAGAAAAGGTGGTGGGTTTTATGATTTTTAAGGTCCCTTAGAACACTAATAGTCCCCTGAGAAGAAAGATGTGGGAATTAAGCAGCTCATCAACCTGTTAAACCATTAAACCCATTAAAGGAATCTATTTGACTTTTAACTTTTTAACTAATTACCTCAAACAAATTCCCAAGTCTATATCACTAATCCCACCTCTCTGGAAACTAGTGAGAAAACCATTTAGTGAATAAGGCATCACAGGCCTCATGGTCAGACAAACTAATCAGGACCCCAGCTTCAGCTTTCTGATGCTATACTAAATTTTACATTTAAAAAACTTTTAGCTTCTTAATTAACCACTAGTTAATACCCATGTCCAGAAGAAATATCTCTAATGGCTTGAAGACCCTGGGATGGCCCTACCAATAGAAGGTCCCACTGTTTGTCACATTAAATCTGTGTTAATTTTTTCCATAGAGACCTCTTGATTCCTCTTTGACAGTTCACGAACTCTGGTAATAAGACTTGCTCATCCCAGGAGCCATAGGATTATCATGTATAGCTGATTCTTTTTTTTAAGTAAGAAATTTTTGGGATCAGGTGATATATTTATATATCTCAATATATTCTTACATATGCACATGTACATATATGCACACACATACATATATACATATGATGATGATTTTTCTGGTTTTAATAAAATACCCGATGATGGGAACTCCTTCTCTAAGTCATTGACACTGGACTCTTCCTGTCCAGAAAGCCTGCCACTGGTCCTGAGTGTAAGGTCACTTTAAACTCTGTAATGAAGATTCCGACATGAGCGCAATTTAGGAGGCAACACATTAATAGTGTTGTATCAAAGGTGTCTATACCTTGCCCCTTTGCACTGATTATGATTCTTGGACTAATCATTACATTTTGTGGCTAAAGGTACCGAGAAGCATCAAAATGGCATTACACTGGAGACCACACTGTCACTGACTCCAAAATGAACATCGCTTCCCTTTTCCTGTTCCCATCATACTAACTTGGCTGTCGTTAACGAAATGCTTATTGTGTGGCAGGTATTGTGCTTGGTACTTTTCATGCATTATTTAACTTTATTTCTTACAATCACCCTTCGGGGGTAGGAATTATATTCTTATTTTATAGATGAGGAAACTGATGTTTAGAAAAGGTAAAGTTATTTGCCATAGATCATGAAGCCAGAGAACAGCAAAGCAGGCCTTAAAGGCCATATTTTAATTATAATGTTCTATGTCTTAATCTACACCTAGCTTGTTATTGCTAAACCACTAATCTCCTGCCTTCACTTTATGCCTATTCATTTGAGGTCCTCTCCATAGGCTTATACCAGATTCTTCATCTTGGTCCTCTAATGCCTTCTTGAATCTGTTTTTATCCTTCTCCAAAACCTTCTACACCTTATTTGTTTTCCCTCTCTACTTTGATCAATACTTCAATCCAAAAACACTTTGCCATTTTTTCCAACAGACATTTACCACCATCTCTTCCAGCTACTTCTTAGCCCTCATTCTCATTCCAACTTATTCTTTCAAGATCTCACATTTGACCTCAAGTGTTCCAACCAAGCTTAAGAGCTCCCCTTCCTTAACATCTAAGGAACCTACTCTTTTCACCTAGTCCATTAGTAGGTCCCCAGTGGCTTTGCTAGATGTCTTTGTCCAGTCTGACCTTACCCTGTATAACCATTTCAACATTATTCTCAGTAACCCCCATATGTCCTTGCTCCCTAACCTCCTATACGTAGGACCTCTTCTTATGTTCTTCAACCAGGAATCCATGTCAAAACTTTCCATTACTTCCCACTCTCAGCACAGAACCCTACCCACACATGCCAAATGAACCCTCACTTCTGATCAGTGTTGTTTCCAAGTATAAGTCAACAGTACTTTTTCTTAATATGTCCTATTTTACTAAATTCCATTCTCCATTCTTTTCCAGTTGATGACCTTCCCTCCTATACCAGGAAGAGGTTCTTTTCCATCCAGTGTGGTAAGCTTATTTGCTCTCATCTTTTTCTCCAATATCTCTGAATTTTTATCATTTTGTTTTTTTCAAGAAATATCTATATCTCTTTCTACATTCTCTTCTTATTTTGGAGGTTATCCTCTGTAATTATGATCTTTATCCTTCCCTTTGGTTCCATTACTGATATTTTCTTCTCTTTAGCTAATGACACATTCATTCATAATAGTAGTTGATTAATCACCACAATACAGTGTTTTGCCCTGCCTTCAACTCCTGACCTTCAAAATCTTTACAGGTGGCATATCTCAAAGTGAGTTTTATGGAACACTAGAACTTCAAGATGCACCTCAAAAATAAGTTGTTTAGTCAATATAGGAGACACTACATTGTATATGTCTCTCTTGTAAACTCATAATGCACATAAAGATATTAAAGGTGCCGGAGACCCCAGTGTTGCCCTAACTTATTGGATTATAGATCCCCCCCGCCACTGCCAATCTCTGCCCTTTTTAATGGAACAGTTACTAACCTTAGAATATACTTAGAGAAAAGAGGCTTTAGTGGATTTACCCTTGTTCTAAACTCTTTAGCTTGGGTATGTAAATTCACTAAATCTATATCAAATAAGCCCTCTAGGATTTCCTTTCCATCAATACTCCATTTGTTCTAAACCTGTTAATTCATAGAGCATATTTGTGTCTCTGAGTCCCAGAGCATACCATTTTGGCTGATTGGACTGCCTTTATCACCTTTTTCTCATCTAGGATTTTCTACTTCCTTCAAGGCCTGTATTGAATCATATATCCCTTACAAAACTTTTCCTTGTGAAAACTGCTTCTGCTCATATTAACTTCTGTCACTCATTTAGCACTTAGGTAAATGCTATACTTTAATGTAAATTCTCTAGGGCATGGAACTTGTTTTATAAATCACAGACCATCTGGCACTAGTGTAGCCCTTGTGCCTAGTACAAGGTTATAACCATGTCAATGGTTGCTATAGACAGAAATAGAAGACACTGGGGCCTGGGAGATCAAAACTTGATTTCTGTAGCTACTGGGGCAGTTTCGTATGGAATGTACCACTACCTTGTTAGGAAGAAACACCACCCTCCATCACTGTTATCACTTTTGCTAATGATAACATGTGTTTGAGGAGATGAGGATAGATCTAGAAGAGCAAAGGCAGCGATTTTCTTAGGTGAAAATAAAAATTTGCATTAGTTGACATTAAATGCAGAGAAGGGTAAAATAATCTAGGACCATCAAAGGACCCATGAAAAGAACCACTGGAATAAATACCCTTAGCGCTCACAATCATTAAATCATGGTAACCTGATGAAAAAGAAAAGGCTATTTTTTTACATGAGGAAGTCAGGGGCAGTCTTGTGGGAGGATCCACTGCTTATCACTTTGCCTAGTATATAGTGTATGCAGCAACAATTTTCAGAATGTGCTCCTGCCTTCCAGTCATATTTCAACCTCTATCTCTTTAGGTCAGTCTAGAGAAACATTACATTGGAAAAATGAAGGCAGCTTGGCTGCCACGAGCACAAAAGGAACTTCATCTTCCCATAAAGATCTCTGACTGCCACATCACATAAGAGCACAGGGCAGGTGTATGTCTCAGGCGAGTTGGCAATATTCAGATATTAAGGGGCTTTGAGTTTTTCAGATTATATGTTATCTGAAGTTGGGACTTAATGGGTTTCCTAATAGTGAATTTGTAGTGAGGCTAGAACTAGGAATTTGTTCTCTTGATGTCTGGTCAGGGAGTTTTATTAGTGAGAGAACAGAGTAACAGAGTATAGCTTTCTTCCTTAAAAATGAAGCAACGAATGATTTTCACATTTTAGCAGAAGAGAAAATACATTTCATTAAGATACAGCCTGTGAAATATTCTGCCACCTTCCTGGATAAAAAGTGGTATCCGAACAAAAGATTTAATTAAAGACTATTTATAAATGAGAGCGTTTACATATGTTTAGTTTAAAATAGGTATAGACTATATTATGTAATGTGTGAAAATAGTAGAATAATGGTACAAATTCTGTAACTGAGAATTCTGTGTTGGTCCTCAGTTAAAATTCATAACAGTATACTAGAGTATTTATTATTAATTCTTAGTAACCTCCCAAATAAATATTTTTAAGATTAAAATTTTATTGTGGGGGTTATTGGGTGGTTGAAGCTAAATGGCTTAGCTATTTTCCCATCATGCCCCTGTTAGCACAGCCTTTCAGGGCAATTTACATATTTAGGTGTGAAAATGAAAGGTGGCCTACCTTTTGGATGTGTTATGGGCCTCTCCCTGGGTCACGGCTGCTGCTATCCAAGAGCCATGAGCAATTTCTGTAGTAAAGTATCTTAGTTTCTTTCTTTCTTTTCTTTTTTTTTTTCTTTTTCCTTTTTCTTTCTTCTTTTTTTTTTTTTTTGGTAGTAAAAAAATAGTTTCCTTTTATGTTCTGGGTGAAGTCTGGGATATCTGCATCTTTCTTCTGCATGTCACCCATAGTGGAGACAGTGGGATAATATTGGCAATGCTTTACACCAATTTAGACACATTAAAGGTTGTGTGGTACTTTCACAAACACTTTAAAAATGAGTTCTCCCCATTGTGAGTTTCTCTTTTGTGTAAACCAAAGTTTTCAGTAGAAAATCTCCCCTCCCCACTGCCCGCAAAATGCCATGGCTGCCAATAAGCCTTGCAGCAAATCTGAGAAACAGAGCACTAGACGGAGAATCACTTGATCCGCCTTGTCTTCCTGTCTTATATTCTGATAAAACTAGCTGTGACCAGTGTCAAGTCACTAACTTTCTGAACGTTATAAAATCATGGGCCATGAGTCAATGAATGAAATATTTAACTTCCAGCTGTATAACCTCTCATCTGTCAAATGGTATTGTTTAATAATGTGTGCTTTGCACATCTTATAAAGTCGTGAGACTAAAATAAGCTGATGCACATGGAAGTTCTTTGTATTCTGTAAAGTGCTGAATCAAGGTAGTCTCAAGAATAACTACTACAGGAATGAGGAAAGTCTCCTGTGAATGAGGAAAGTTGACAGCCAGTCCACTCCCATTCAGGTTTTGGGAGAGGCTGTAATAGAGAACTGGCACCAGCTCAAATCCCACTCCATCCTCTCCTCTTCTAGCAATGTTGCAGAGCATTACTCGAGCAAAGTTAGTTGAGTGGGTGAGCCAAAGACTCAAGTTCCAGCCTTTCTGAGTAGAAGCTACAAAGCTTACTGAGCCACAGTGCGGGTGACCAATACTGTTGCTCTACGTGTGTCTAAAACACTGGGGAGACCAGGGAAGGGAGGTCACTCACTGCTCCTGAGGCCTGGTTTTCTTTTGCACACGGCTCCAGCCCACATGATTTCACCTGGCAGCCCCACGAGACAGAAGAAACCCAGAACGGGCAGGAGCCTCCTCTCCTGATAACCTAAGTGCTCTGATTGAAAGGCAGAATGGCTGTACTGAGCCGGCATTGATTTCTCCAGCCTTTGTCTGTGTCTGGTTTCTGTCTCGTTTGGAGGTGGTTACTGTTACTACAAGCAGCATGAATCATGTCTCTGTTAAAAAACAGAGCTTCAATTGTCTTACATAACCCCTGGTAACTGAACGTCTAATAATAGCAAGCCATTTACAGGTAGGGAGTCTGTCTTCCTCCCAGACACACACACACACACACACACACACACACACACACACACACACACACACACACACACTATTCCCAATGCCTCTCAGTAAAGTAAGAGAGACAGGGAAGAGGCAGAGGGAGAAAGGGGCAACACAATTGATTTTTATTTGGATTTTAAAATATATTGAATAATCATGCATCACAGCACCTGATGTTTAACCAGTATGTTTAACTGAGCCAGTTTAATAAACTGTAGGGCACATGCACTCTTCTTCAAAGTATTTGAAACAGCAAGAAACCCTGAACACAACTCTAATTCTCTGATGCTATATAAAAACCCCAAAGAGGGGAGTGCGTTGTAGGGAGTTGGTGGCGGGTAGAGCGCAGTAGAAGTTTTTCTAGATTGTCTATTAGCTTGCACCAACTAGGATTAATTTTTGATGGACTTTTTCTTTTGTCCTTTTTGTTTGACTAGAGAGAGCTATTCCAAAGGTTTTTGGCTCGAGTCATTGCATAAAATTCCAGAGAGTGAAAAGCAACTGAAAACATGACTGCAATGTCCCAGTACACAGTCTATACAGCATTAGGCACTGTTCTCTGAGCCACCTTCTTTGGTAGAGAGAACCCTGCATCTGAAGACTTGTATTTTTACCATGAGCATAATCTCTACCTTGTAAGACACGATGAGGTCTTTTCATAAGTGATCCCTACTCAGCCACCTGTTAAGGTGATTACCAAAAAGCAACATAATAGGATGGGTAAAAAAAAAAAATGACTCTTAGAAAGTTACGAAGGTAAGTTTTCCTTTGAACCACTAATTTGGTTGAGAAAAAATATAGACTCTGGTTAGCACATTAAAAAGTGCATGAAAAAAAACAATATAAATTTGTAAAATCTCTATTTCCTCACTGCTTCATCATAGCCATCGTAAGAACTAACACTGCAGGCTATTACTCTTTGAGTGTGCATTTCCAGGAGCCTAGTAGCTCTAGATATCATGTAAATTAGACCAGGGTAGGACTTTATAGAAAATTACAGATGGAGCCTACATCTTGCCACTCGTTTGGGCTAGGACAACAGAAGGAAAACTCTCTTCTCTGTTTTTACTGTTGAATAACATGAAACAGTTAAGCAAGTTCACCAAAGAGTGTCCTAAGACATGCTCACTTTGAAGACCAGCACCTGGGCTATTCTGCATGCTCTTCAGTTTTTTAGAAATATAAAAAGGCATATGGGTAGTTATACATCAAGGTGTTTGTGTGTTCCCTTGAAATAAGATTTACTCTGCTTATTTCCTTTTGGAATATTCTCCAAATCCATAAGCAGAAGAGTTTTGAATAGAAGGAAAGAAGAGAAAGAAAAAGAATCAAAACGAGAAGAGAGAGGAAGAGGAAGGGAACTTACTAATGTTCCATTATCCCCACCTTCAAACCTGGCTGGAGTTGATAACAAAACCTCTGCAACTGCTCTCTGTAGTCTTTACTACGTGCCATACGGATGTGGTTTCTGGAGGAAATGAGTTCTAGGTTTTTCTCACAAATATCCAAATGTAGAACAGTAGGGACCTTGACCACTAAATCACTCCACATAACAACAGAACCACAGTGGTGGGATGTGGCTGATGGGGCTAGACTCTTCTGCTTATTTCATTCACTTTGTGAATTAAATAGTTCTTAGGGTCGGTATGCTGGTGGACTGTTTTGATAAAAATAGTCATGAGATGACATAGCTTTCTTCACAAAAGGCCTTTCTCTCTAACTTCTGTGAACATATTGCTGAATGGCTCTTGTTTCTGGAACAGCAGGAGTTTTGCCTCTTCTCCCTCTCTTGGTCTCAAAAACCAGGCTCTTCTATGCATCTGTGAGCCAATTACACTTACCTGAAATTTCAAGGCACTAGTTTCCACAGTAGTGTGTTTGGCATCTGAGCGGGGACTTGGTAGGCCAGACGCATTTAAAATGTAAAAGTGGATTATTATATTATCTTGCATTGCAACAATAAGCGTATTTCTGAATTGTTGCTGACAAGATCATAATAACCATATGTGGTAAAACAAACCACACAACATTGTATCAGGAGCTCAGAGTTAATTTTCAAGTGAACCAGAGACTTTTTAAAAAAGAGAAAGTGTAGATACTTTCTCCTCCTTTTCATAGCATTTCTTGAATGCCTGTTGTCGGTGGTAGACACTCCATTCAGAGAAGGGAGCTGGGCTATGCCAGACTCTCACCATGTTCTTTCTTCTCAAACACAGGACAAATATCATTAAAACACCAAACACAGCTTTTTTTGAACCACATAGGGGATCAGTATATAGTGACTGGCCATGCTAATGACAGTAGGAACTGGTGGTAGTGAGTGAGGGCAGAGGTAATGACTTCCTTACAAAAGCACAGCAGTTTAAGACCATCTCAGGGACGATTCAGAGAGGTAAATGAACAGTTCCCGTGTGACCTATTTATGCATTCCAACAAATGTCTGGAACTGCAGAAACTTTGAAAAACATAATAGGAATGCCATTTTTATAGATATGTTAGGATTCTTATGAAAAAGAGGCACATATGTTTATCTAGTGAGCTTCTCTGTATTTGTAGAATACTAATAACACTTCTGAGAATCCATCTTCATTTTTGGAATCATTTATAAGAATCTGACAATTTATTATTATAAAGTAAACTTTAATTCAAAGCAATTAATTGAGAAGCTCGTTGACAAGATATACACAGCAATACTGGTGGGATAAAGCAAAGTTAGAATTCTCTAAAATAATTACAGAGAGACTAAATAAATGACAAAGTAGTCTGGCTGGAAGGCATTTGACTGTAAATCAGAAGATCTGGGTCCCCCGCCGTGTTTGTCCACTGTTGCATGGTGTTGCAAGTCATCAAACTTCTCCTGAGTCTCACTTTTCTCATACATAAAATGGGAGTGTTGGACTAGATTGTCTTTAAGCATCTTCCAGTTATAACATTTGATGATTTTAAAGTAAGAAAAATTGACAGAGTAAACCCCTCCTACGCCCCCGCCAGTTTCCTCTCATTTTGGTAAAACACATTGCTTTCTCCTGATCTGTTTATGTGGTTTGCGTTGGGCTTTAGGTTTCTGGGTTCTAGAAATCCCACAGTAAATAGCCAAGTCATTTTTCCTTATATACATGGGAAAACAATAGGAGAATAATTCTCCCTTTCTTTCTATATCAGTGTCTCTTCTCAAATCAGACTTACAAACCTAAGACAAAAACATGATCATTCTGGCACTGACAAATATTCTTCTTCATCCTTGTCACAGGCGCTTACTCATGCTAACACAAGCTTATCTGATTGGGTTATTTCTGTATTTACATCCAGGCTACTTTTTCTCTTCCAATTTATTTGTGAAATAAGCATAAAGCTACAAAAACAAAACAAACAAATAAAATAAAACAGCTCTATTTGAATAATTTACTTCAGTTAGGGCAATGTAAAAGACATCTTAACACAGGAAAAAATACTGCTTTTAAAAATATTCCTGTATCTTACAAAAGATGAAATAAAACGTTACACCGATAGTTTAATACTTTGTTATTGTCTTTCATTTTCAAAGAGAACGATATATATTGGGTTTATAGTCTGGTGTGGTTATTTTTCCCAGTATTTTTCAGGCCACTGCATCCTTGAAGCCAAGAAGGCCTGGAGCTTGCTGAGCTAGATTTATGTAGACAAAGGAGTCACACAGAAAACCCAGTACCTGGAGCTTATATGATATTCTGACTGGGCACTTCAGTTACTCATGGCTCGCTCTTTTCCATCTCTATCCTGTCACTTTGCTAGTTTAATTCCTTTACACTAGAAAGTCTTTATTTACCTCCCTTTACTGCTTCAAATTCCCCTTATCTTTCAAGACCCACCTAGCTCCCTATTTCTAAGAAGCAACTTAGATTGACCCAACTTGGGACCTAGCAATAATTTTTATGGGTAGCAAGCAATAATTAGCCCTTGTGATAACTGGAGTCACTGAGAAAACTTATTTAGAAAGTGCACAGAGAACACCAGAGAAAAAGACTGTTAAGAATTTCAAGGACCTCATAAAAGGATAAACACACCAGCTTCAAGAACAGGCCCAAAATAGAAGCTGTGGTATATAAGACAAAAGTTGTAGCCACAGTAAAGTAAAGTTGTAGTCTTGTATAAAAGAGAATGTTTAGGAATGGCTGGATTATTTTTTTTTAATAAGAGAAAACAGACATTATTTCCAAAAGGAGTTTAAAATCTTGGATATAGCAACATAAAGTATCATAAAGTTTGATTATCTTAATTATGAGGCTAAAATGTCAAGATTTTAATAGGGAGAATATAGGGTATAGCTAAAATAAGCAAAGACAGAAGTATGTATCTAGAATCTGGATTTCAACCGCCAGACCCCCTTAGTCTGATGGCCATGTTACACATTACAATAAACTCTGACCATACCTAGCTGGGCTTAAGTGATGGACCATGATCTATTCTGATAGTAAAAGACAGAATGACGCTCAGAAATGCTGGATGCTGTTATATATGTATATGATTTTATTTATGTGTATACTTTTATATCCATATATACAAACATATATATTTGTATGATGTTTGGCAACCTCATTCATGGTATTCCTGTGAAGTAGGCATGTGGCAAACATAATTAGCCCATTAAACAGATGGTAGGGCTCTGGCATATCTCACCATATTCTAAAATGGTGAGCTGTGAGCAGGGACTGAAGAGAGAGTGCAGTTTGATATACGGGTAACTGCAAATCTCTGTGAATTGCTACTTTCCTAAAGACAATCTGGGTAGGCTGCATTTGGCTGAGAACTGGGGATGGTTTGGGAAGCTTTAAAAATATACAAGGGGACAACTTTTCACATTCATTCAGATATAGTATCTTCATTTTTATTTACTAGAGGCATTCTTTCGAAAAACAGCTTTTTATCTTAACTCATCTGTGTTCTAGCAAATTCCCCAAATTGCTGAGCACATTAAAAACAAACAAACAAACAAACAGCAACAACAACAAAACACCTTCATGCCAAGTAGAAACACTGGGTAAATGTCTGTTTTAAAAAAATTGTTTTAAAGTGCACTATTGGAAAGGATAAAGTTGAAAAGAGATTTGGTACTATGAACATAAACTCAGAGCCATCACTGTAGTACAGTGACCAGATATCCGCAGAAGCACATGTGATGAACACTGACTTGGCTGAATTATGTGGCTATAGCAGTACCACTCCATGGTACAGCTGGCTTAAGAAAGCCTATAACTAAATATTCTAGCCCAGTTCTTTGTCAATTAAAATAGGGGCTAGCAGAAGTGAAAGGGTTACTAAAAGTTAGGACTTGAATTCACAAATGTATTTGAACTGTCTTCAGGAAGACATAAAACATCAATACATCTGGAGAATAGAACTTGCAATTGACTGTTCTTTACCATCTGGTCTCAAGAACATTTTCTGCTTGGAAGTTGCATAAGCAATGAAAAAACACACAAACAACTTCCTGTACCGTGCTTTTGGTCACTTATAATGACGCATTACAAAGTAAACCAGCTAAATATGAGCAACTGTGCCTTACTCCAGATGACAACAAATATTATATAACTAGTATCAATGATAGACAATGTCTTATTTCAAGATCTGGGCTTGAAAAAGATTCAAGAATAAATATCTTTCCTTCTAAGGTGTTTGCCTTTGGCTAGATTTTTTTTTTTTAATGTCACTACAAAGCCATCTGTAATTTTTTCCAAATTACAAATAGAATAACAAAAAAGCTATACTGGGGAATAAAATGTTTAATATATATATATATACATATATATATATATATATTTATTTATTTATTTAATTACATAAACACCTCTTTAAGCAATAATATATATTTTACACTCTTTTAACAGAAAACTTTTACTTAGATCTGTTTTCTTAAATGGAGTATCCTGATATCATTTACACTTTTTTCTTATGATAACAGGGATATCCTTATGATTACTCATTGCTCCTATTTCTCAGTAATACACTTTCCTTTCTCTTGAGAATTGGCCCCCTCCCTCACCACTCAGTCCAGTGGCCACAGGCGCAGCTCAGTATCCACTGCATAACTCACTGGTGTCACTGTCCCAGTTTTTGCGAGCCATTGCCTTCAAACCTTCCATGCTAGATGTATTGTCTAATCTACTCTGGATTAAAAAAATCAGATAAATGAATGCTATAGAGACAATACTGCTTGAAAGCAGAGTTTGGTCAGAGACTTTGGGATACTCATTTGAATGTTTGAAGGTCTTCATTTACTTCTTTGTTCTGGGTTTTAAGTCAGAAGTCTGAACTGACAGAAATCAGACTTTGAGGTATTATTGTGTAACAAAGAGTGTGACATTTATGCTCCTTGATTGCAAGGGTTCTTATTTTCAAAGGGGTTGCTCAGAAATCTATTGTTGATTATTTTATTTGTAGGTCTGTGATCCATTCGATTTCACACTCTTAATTTCTGAAGGAAATGTAACTAACATGATAATGGTGAAAAGTAAAGAAATACTACATTTTTTAGGGTAAGGTGAGAGTCTTGGTAACTGACTTCATCATAGGGAGGGAAGCAAAAGTATATAGTCAAGTTAGGAAAATTCTCTGGATTTTCAATTTTTCCCTAGATTTTCAACAGGACTCTGGCGTTACTGGACATTAGAAAAACATTTTTTTTAAGTGAATCTATTTTTATTCATTTAAATGTTCAGAAAAGTAACATCTGATTATCTTTTCTCCCTTTCCCCAAAAGGAGAAATCGGCATAATTTACGGTCTGTGATAGATAGGAGAAGGATTGTGTTGAAATTTACCTTTGAGAGAAAATAGGATTGCTAAGCAAAGCAAAAGTGTTAAGATTTTGTGGGTGGGGAAAGAGAAGAAAGAACCATGTTTAATCCATGCGAGGGAATATTTTTTAAAAATGTACTTTTAAAATACACACATCTGATAAGCTACTGACAATTCTTATCTATTTATTTATAAGTCAGTGCTCAAGAAACTTGTTAACACGTTAGACTCTCAGTTCTCATCAGAACTGGTAAAATTTTCCAAAATAAAATGTCTTTAGCTTCCTCGAGTTATATTTTTACCTGTTTGATTTATTGGTTAATTTTTGTAATGTGCTTATATGATAAAGAGAAAATACCATGTAAGAGCTAGGTCTACCTGTTATAGATTAGTTTTGGATAGAGAGAGTTTGCAAGAAACTCAATTTTATAGCAGCCAAGGTTATGCATACTAAAGCAGAAGGTCAGGCATAAACTGGTCTTCTACCAGTTTTCCACAACGGCATCTGAGGACAAGGTTAAGGAGTTCTGAAATTCATTCACAACACCGCTAATCTTTTAGGAGACTCATAACCTTGCCTGACCTTTCCATAATCATGAAAGAAAAACTTTGTGGAAATTCTAATCAGCCGTCATGTCCTCCCTTCCTTTCTTCTAGTTATTCACTTCCTTTTTTCTTTTTTGGTAGTGGAACAATCAAAAGACTCCATGTTTTTAAATTCCATGGAAGACTAACGATTGAATAATTTTCTCACATCTCTGTTTGCACTTTCGCAGTCTGGTTTCATTGATTTGTGTCTCATAAGTAGACATTTCCTTTGTTGGTTACAAATCAATGCTATAGAACAAACCTGCCGGCATATTCCCGCTTCCCCACCCACCCCGCCCTCGCAGTTTAAAAAACAAAGCAGAATTTTCTTCTTAAAAATTAATTTCATTTGTTGGTAATATACTAAAAGAAGAAAAAGCACGAGCATTACAAACACACAAATCCGTGGGAAAAGGAGCCCTCCCCAGGCCGGTCCCTGCCTCGTTCACAAGGCCTAAAGCAGAGAAGTGCCTAGCAGGGGAGCAGTGCTCCATGGCCATCCATCCGCTCCTGGTGTGTTCTCTTAACCCAATTAAGGTCCTCCCCAAGGCTGCCCACAGCAACACACTGTGATGTCACAGTTAGATATGATTTCGTGGCAGGAAAAAAACAAAAAAGGCAGAAAAGGTTGAATGTATTCTGCTTTTATTCAAATCTTCTAAGAGGGGGCAAAGGGAAGATCTTTTTTCCCTCCACCCTCTAAGAGAGAAAGAGCACACGCTTTCTCATGCGAATGTGAAAACTCAGCTCTGAAGATACCCTGGCGCTTTTGCCCCAAGTGGATAAGCATGAATAAAGAAGCTCAAAGGAGTACTATCCTCAATCTGAAAGCTCCTGCCTATGCTTAGCTAGCTACAGGTGGAAAGCAAGCAGGCATGATTTCATTTACCTAGATTAAAAGAGCAATTTTCTTTCCTCTTTTTTCCTTTTAAAAATAGCCAATCGATTGTGGCCTAGCTAGTGCTGATTGTACCAAATCCATTTTCATACAACGCTGATTAAATGATATGTTCATGGCTGAAGGTCCTGTAGCAGGAATAAGCAGAAGCTGCTGAAGGAATGGGGATGGGAGATGAAAGGCCACAGCTCCAGAAAGCTTACAGCCTTACACTGTATTCCGTACTCCATGAAGGCCACAGCCACCAGCACTTCACCAGTGGACTGTCAATAGCACATTTGAGACTCGAACTAGCTGAAATATAATTCTGGGAGTTTGAAATCTGGAATTCATTTAGCTTTTTAATTCTGGGCTTAAGAATTAAAGAAAAAAATCAAAGTCTTTTGATTTTTTTTTTTAAATGTGAATGAGGGAAATATTGAGTTCTAAATTGCAATGGCATCTGACACGAAGATGGGAACCAGACTATTTCACTGTATTATGAGAAGGTTAAATTTTCATAAGTTATGGCATTAGGGCTATTTACCAAAAAGGGATCTAGTTGTTTAGAGACATTGATTGGTGAAACTGCACGAAAAAGAAACACGGGAAGGATATAGAACTTTTATATAGGGTGATTATATGTTGGCATTCATCCATCAGTGCTCAGTAAAATGAGCTCTCTACTGGTTCTGGGAGATAACCATCTAGATTGTTGTAAGAAAGTAGACCTTAACCAAAGTCTATGTGGCTGCAAAAATAACCTGGCGGGAGGTGCAGCAGAGGGGAACTCTCTCAGGCCACTCTTGGAGAAACCCAACATTCACAGGTTTTTCTTCAGAAAAAGGCCAGGTCCATCTGACAGGTGATGCTTTAGTTCGACAGTGAATCTGAGGACCTGGGAATTGGGTCTGGGAATTAGTGAAAACCATTTTTAAAAAGTAATCCTACTGTTTTTTTTTTCTTCTTTTGCCTACTGCTTCCTCTCTCCCCTCTCTCTTTTTTTTCTCTACCATTATTGTTTACTTAATTTGAATCCTGGCCGTAATGGGGACGGAACTGTATCCAGAGGTACTATTAAGATAAGAAATTTCAGGAAGAAAGATTTAATGAGGGGCTTAGGAGTTTTGGGAGGAGGAATAGAAAATTATTTAGAGAGAAACAAGGGAAAAACTAAGAAGTTAAATATCAGAATCGGCACGATGGCTGTACACTAGCTTCTGAAAGACACAGATGGTCTGCATTCTCCAGAACAAAAACAAACAGGAAGTAACAGGGCCAGAGTCCCCTCTCCCCTCCATCCTTCCCTCCCATGTAAATTGGAAAAAACTGAAATGTATTTAGATCAAAAGTTTTCCTTCAAACACTGGAAAGTGACCAAAATAAAAGTAATAAGAGAGAGCTGGTTTGAGCAGGTAGAATGCCAAAGGGAAATGCATTTTGGGGGTGGAAGAGAAATAAGGTATTAAATATGCACAGTTTGGAGAGAAGTCAGGCTCTACAGCTAACTGACTGTAAATGTAGCAGACAGGTGGCAAATCTGGTCTGGAGGAGAGGAGGGGCTTCATTTTGGGCAGTCCATTTTCTGGAGGAGGGGTGGGGTGGTGCTGGGGCAAATGACTACTCTTGGGGTTCAAAGGGAGACAGGTGGCTTAAAGGTGGGCAGGGGAGGGAATAAATTAGGGAGTCATCTGAGGGAACACTGGGTCAGTTAAGGTTTCAGCTTCGACTCATAAAAAATATCGCTGGAATAGATGGCTACTTACACATCAGGAACTCTTTCAGTCCCAAATCTGAATGCTAAAGTACTGCCTAGAGCAGCAAGCATGTATACAAAAACATGAAAAATCCACGAAATGGGGGTTCAGGGCCAGAGAAGAGATGCATGAAATGCGCTGGTTACCTCTTTCCCCACACTCACGAACAGCCCAGAGCTCTGGCGGAGTAATCGCCAGTAAAACCGGAGACTTACAAGCCACCCCACGGAGACAAACCACCCCAGGTTTCCCTGTGACTCCAGGCAGCTTGAGGGCAGTTTTCATGTTCCAAAACTAATTTGATAGTAAGGAGGGTCTGTAAGAATAAAAGGGGGGTGGGAGTGGAAGATGGAAATAAAAGGGAAAAAAAGTGTCCTTGTTGAAAGTTTTAAATTACAGGCTCAGTAAAAAACTGGCATTCCACCGCATCCGGTCTAGTTACCAAATGGAAAAATAGGGTCATTAACATGTTTATTTGAATTACATTAGTCTTTCTCTTTCATATTTAATTTATTCTGTTAGGAAAAAAAAAAACACAGTGCTCTACATGCTGGTGAAAGGCAGGAGTGTAATGGATCAGGGAGCTGAAATGAGATGATCTTTACCCATTATCTCCCATGCTAAGGCTTTTCAGAATTTACTGGGATCATTCAGGGATTCAGCCCTTCAGGGGGAAGGGAAGGGTACAGAAAGATGTAAGGTACAGATGCTGCTGAATTAGTAAAATAATACTGACGCACATTTAAACTAAGGAGAGGGGTGGGATTTTAATGTGGAAAGGAAGTTCAGGAAAGGAAGAAAAGGTTGGGATGAACAACCTCTTCTCTGGATTGAATGTCCAGACACGAAGCCGGCGCTGGGTACACTGGACATCCTCCATTCTCCACATGACATGGATGTAGTAGAACATGGGGAAATCTCTGTGTCATTGGTATTCTGGGACTTAGAAGGCCAAGTTTTCAGGATGATCTCATGAAAACAGTTGTCCAAAACTTGTTGTTGTCTGAAACAGTTCAGATCAATGTCAGTATAAGCGAGTATAATGCAGAACATTTAGGGGAAAATGAATGCATGTTTTTAGGATGGTGTCTGGAGAAATCAGGTTACCAGTGTGGTGGTGACATGAGAAGGACATAAGACTTAGTACCATGAAACCAGTCCTTGCTCTACAATGTGCTAGCTACACCTGCACACATAATTGAATTTAGTCAGTTATTCTCATTCATAAAATGAGACTATGAACAGTTACTGTAGAGTTCTGAGGATTAAGTGAGATAGATAATCTATATAAAAGTATTCTCTAAAGCACTACAAAAAATGTAAAACATTCTTATTTCCCAAAGATCATGGTGTCAAGTATAGGCCAAACGATATGCTGAATATTCTTGGAAATTGGACTGTAGACAAAGCAAGAAATGCTCTGACAAAGCTGAGGAGGACATAGCTCTCGCATCTCAGTGCCAACTGGCTGTACCACTTGTTACCTGCAGGGGTTTCTCACAGGGTGTTGACCTTGGGTTCACAGATTGCCTTCACAGCAGGCTGCCACCCACTCATGATAAGTCATATAAAGTTCAAATCTTACTTTGTGTTAGCAATGCTAATGCAGAGGTAAGCAGTTTTAGGCTCTTTAGTCACAGATTTCTGCTGGCATTGTCAAAGTGGTGGCCCCTGCCTCTCACTGCAACACAGGCCAGCCACCCAGCCTAGACTTGGTTCTGGGCCCACTAGTGCTCCAAGGCCGAGTTCTAGTTCAAATGGAACAGACTGGCTTGTACATCTTCTTAAGGATCTACAGAATGAGTAAAAATTTCAGCCTCTACCTCTTTTTTCCTTAAGGCAAGTTTCTCACCTTGCTACAGACAGAATCACATTTTCTGTTATATTTTTTCCTCTTTGAACCTGTTTATTGAACAGTTTGCAAGCTGCTCCTAGGCAGAATCTTGGCTCAAATACAGTTGTGTTCACATCAAGATCATTCTGGTTTGAGCCCAGAACATACTTAGGATAAAGTTTTCACAAAGAAAGGGAGGAGTTAAATCATGTCAACTCTAAAGATAATTGCAGAGCATGTATGGAACACTGTTTCTACATGAAGTACTGAAAGAAAGAAAGAAAGAAAGAAAGAAAGGAAGGAAGGAAGGAAGGAAGGAAGGAAGGAAGGAAGGAAGGAAGGAAGGAAGGAAGGAAGAAAAGAAAGGAAGGAAGAAGGAGGGAAGGAAGAAGGAAGGAAGATAGGAGAAAGCTCAGACACAATTAAAATAACCATAATATAAGATAAAGATTTCCATTTATAATGATCAAATCCAGGAAGGGATATAGTAAATATCTATAGAGAAATGAAAGTTCTGGGTAAAATGAATATGGAATTGTTTATCAAATTCTAGTATATGTGAATTAGAAGTCATCTTATTAGTCCTTAAAAGAAACAATTTAAAGTAAAAAAAACTACACAGTAGGCAGTAAACCTATAACATTCATTAAAGGTTGATGACAAAAATAGTGTAACAAAGGCTTAACTAAATTTATGGATGATAAGTCTATAATGGTTTATTCAGGGAAACTAGGAGGTCTGGAGGAAAGTAACTCTAATTCATGAAATTAGCAACAAGGACAATTGTGTCATACATAGCAATTTCCCGGTCCTGTAACCAGAAGGTGAATGCTGAGCTGAAGGGTCCAAGGGCCTGACCTAGTGGGACTTTTCTTATACCACATGCTCATAAGAAACTAAGGACCAACTGTAGTGCTGATATTAAACACACTGGGGCCAGAAGTGCCACAAATTCTTGACCCTACAGCCAGGTACATATGTCACAACACCTAAGTCATGTCATGTCATTCCTTCTCTGAGGCAATTGTTATTATTTCCATGTTACAGATGAGAGAAGTAAGGATCGGAGAAGTTGAGAGAGAAAAAGTAACAATTAAAATCACATGGCTGATAAGTGGCAGAACTCAGAAATATCTGCTTTCAAAGCTATGCTGCCTCACTGCTGCTGTTTTCTGCCCATAGCATGGTATAACAGCTTAAGATGACCAGAGCAACTTGTTAAAGCTACATCAAGTTTTGTTCTTCATTTCCCTCACATCTAAGCTGTGTGTGCAGTGGCCCCTTGCTATGAAACCAAGTGAACAGCTATAGTTTGACATTAAAGTGAATCCAGCCTTTCATTAAGAGGGAACAAAAGAAGCAAGAAGATGATGAGAAGGTAAAGACATATGGCTGGCAATACATGCAGCTATGGATTCCTACTTAGAGTACTCAGACTACAGTGCAATTCCTTCCTCTCTATAGACTCATCTAAGGATTTGTTCTTAATTTTCTTAATCCAAACTCAAATATTTCAATAACAGTAATACCTACAAAGCACAGGAATATTGTGGACTCCAGTGACCTTGTTGCCTTACTAATGCTGATGTCGAATGGATTGTCAGAATGAAAGATGAGAAATATCTGAGTGGTGAGGAGAAGAAGAGAAATTAGAGAAAATCCAGAGTTTACTTTCCCAGACTCTGGGTGACTCCCTCCTTATTCTGAAGAGTTTAAATGCAGTTGCAGGAGATCTTGTGATGCAAGAGGAATGCTAACATAAATGCTGCGATAACATATTTTAGAAGCTTTCTGTCCCTCCTAACAAAAATAAAAAACCTTTCAAAATTATATGTGCCTTTGAATATGTTGATAGATAGTCATATTTTAATTTCTGTCCTTGTAAAATGGGGCCAGTTATTTTTTATATATTCAGAATTATTTTATATGTCTACAAGTGAACAGGAGCCGTTTACATGTATTGTTAAAAATTCAGGTACAAGTAAAGTCATCTACAATCTTTTTTCCAGGGTGTCCTTCCTTTTCTTTCTCTACATTTCTGCTTTTTTCCTTTTATCCCCCTCCCCCACTCCCGCCTCCAGGATTTTAGCCACAGGTGTAATGAGTTTCAGTAGGACTGATAGGCAACTCATTGCTTTCACAAATATTCCCTTGGAGATGGACTGCCCAAATAGTGACTGCCACTGGCGAGTGAAAAATCAGCATGGTTTGAAATCATTTAGAAAGGACTGAAGTAATTCTCTGAGCGGAAATTATTTTATTGATTAAGGACACTTCCTACCTAAAGGCTTATTCTCTCTCAACACCGATTTGACAATCTCACTGTAAATAAGGCCTGGGGATGTGGCATCACACTGAACCTGGCAAGGCTCTATCAGGATGTCATTGCTTAAACCGAATAGGAGAGACTGATAAGTATCAAAGAAGAAAGAGAATATGAGGAAAATGTCAGGGGTCATTATCTAAATCCAGAGAAAACTTCTCAACAAAGATGTTATATGTGTTAAAAAATTCACGAGACCATGTATTGCCTGGACCCTCTTTTCCCCTATGCAGCAATCTTGCCTATAATACTTCATTTTCATAGCTTCTTACTATTGATAAAACTCCCATGAAGACTGGTCAGCTTGGCCAGCCTTTTAGTCCTGATAATGCTGGGCTGCTGGGGTTAATCTCTGCTTAGTTCATGCTCTTTGACTCAGGGGAGGAGGGGCATGTAATGGACAGAACATTAGAGTGATAAACAGCAGCTCTGAGCTCTGGTTCTGGTTCTTGATACTGATTAGACTGAACTGTTTAGGCCTATATGCCCTTATCGGTAAAGGGAAGGACTCCTTTCAAATCCAAAGTTCTGATTTTGTGAGTTTTGTCTGGCTGGTTTTCTTGGTTCGAACATGGTTTTAATGAGGCTAACATCATAAATTCAGTTCTCATACAAAATAAGATGGCCCTGTATAGTGCTTCACACCTAGTACTTGCTCAACAAATATTTGTTCAACAAATAAATGTTTGGTATAGAGAAAAACTCTATTTCATAGTCAAAGATTCTAATTTAGGTCACAATGGAGAGCTGCCAAGAGAGACCACAGGACTTAGTACCAATGCATCTGAGTCCCTGGGCAAAATGATCTAAAACATAGGTCTCGCTAACGTTGAGTCAGTGGTGTTACTATAACGAGTTGTGGTATAAGAGCAAGGTCACCATTTGTTACTCCTCAAATCAGCTGAGAGTGTTCTTCCTAAAACCCTTGTTCAAAAAGATTTCAATCCTAAGAGAATTCCCCGAATTAAGATTACACAAATAGCTTGTCAAGTCCTTACAACGTACAACTGAGGTATGAAATGTACAGATACTTTTCTCATCATTTTTCATATTGGAAAAGGCCTGCTTTCATGGCAGTCCACCCCAGTTCCAACAGTTGTAGAAAGCAAGTTCACCAGAATTAAAGCTTGAGCCACTACCTCTTCAGAAAATATCTGAGTGTTGACTTTGTCCATGTATAGGACACCCAGTGATTTAGGTGGCAATCACATACCATAATTTTGCCTCAGCTAATGAGAAGCATGTCACAAAAGGACGTGTAAAGTTATAAATTAAGTAACAATGCTATCAACCACCTGATCAGGGGTCAGGTACACTATAACTTGAATTCTTTAGCAATACTTAAAAAAACTAACCAAAAAGAGGTTAGAATCTGGGAGATGCAGGATCAAACATTAGAACAAACAATCTCAGGTCATACATGTTCTCTAACATCTTTGATTTGCTTCCAGCATCTAGGGTTTTGTTTTGTTTTCTTTTTTTTGTTCCATGAGTCTTGTGTCCCCCTTTTCCTCTCTTTCTAGAATCTGGCCAAGCACAGATGCAGAAGGTGAAACCCACTCGCAGAGTGCTGACAGAACTCCCCTTATGGTCCACAGAAAGGATCTACTGAGTCTCATATCTCCTGTTCATCAGTGACAAGTAAACACTGGTTTTATTTTTGTAGCTCCGTTGTCGTTCCACGGGCAGCTGTCCTTACTGCACACAAGCAGCCCCTCTTTTCAGGGGATTATAACTCAACCATCAAAATACCAAAATATTCTCTGGTTTGAGACTTGGTGTACAGAGTCCCAAGCCCCGGGATGACTGTGGTTTACTTCCAAATTTAAGAAAATATTGAGTTTTGTAGGTTATTTATTTACTGTTTTCAAATATGTTTTGAGAGTCTTTTAAACTTTCCATAGGAAAATGTGCTAAAAAGACATGCCATTTTAGTACCTTTAGTAATTCATTCTGAATTTCAGCATGCCACTGAAAGAACCGAATGGTGGGGAAGAAAGAGTTTATTTGTTTTATTTATTTATTTATTTTTACCAAATACAGATGTTTTGACCACTTGGGTCCTCATCAGTTTTCAAAATATTGGTGTGCTGTAACATAATCAAATAAAGGTGTTTTAACTTCTTTGTTTTGTCCTTTCAGTGATGTGCAGAATGGATTAATGAGATTTTGTTTTTGGCCCTTGTATAATTCAAAAACTCGTTTCAACTTAAATAAATTAAGTAAGTAATTAGTTTGTAATATGGCCTAATCACCTTTCGTATTTTGAAACAAACAAAAACACAAAAATGGCTGTTGTACATTTGCACTTAATTACTTCCATATAACATACTCATGTGGATTTTATTACAGGTGACATAAATTTCAAATCTAAGCTTTGTTTGCAATAGAAAACCTGGGCAGTGATATTGTGTAGATTCTGTACTCTTACCTACTATTTTGTTCAAGAAAGAGTCTAGAAAACCACATTCTTGCTCTTTTAATTGGCAAAGAAAAACACTTTTCAAAAACTCTGGAGAATAGGTTACTGCCTACAGAGGCTCAAAGGATGTTAATAAAAAAAGTATCATTTCTAGAATTTCTGCAGTGTTTAATTTTTGCTGTTGGAGTCTGAACAATTCTTGTTTGCATACATGTCTATCTGGAGATTGCTCCTGGTGATTAGGACAGCCTTATGGAAATCCTTCCACATGAATATACTCAACAGAGCAAAAAATTTTGCTACATCTCTAATGTAAAGGGGGGAAAGACTTTTTAACTACTGTGTAATTGTGAGTTCTAGTCTTAAAGGAACTTTCTTGGCTTCAATTTCTTCTACCCTCCCCCTCGGATACTTAATAATCAAAATATATGCCAAGAAACTAATGATGCAAACCAGAGTATTGCATATGAACTTAGAGCACTTTCCCACTGTGTGGTGTGTGCAGTGTGACCAAGATTGGACCCAGAAAGTCAATGATGAAAAATAGACAATACAACATGATGTACAGCAAGGTGCCACTACACTGGGGGAGACTCGCAGACCCATTTCCTATCCTTTATATATGGGTATAAAAAGACCCAGTATAGATTCTGATGTTTCTTGGCAAAGCTGACAACCAGCTGCAAAAGGAAGAAGGATCAAACCCTCATTAGTAAGCATCCAGGTTTTTTGCTTGGCATGAACCCACTGCCATGTTAGCTGTACACATTGTTTTCTTCGTGATATCTGATATTATCATGCATTTACAATAGTTCTTGAGTTCTGATACAGAAACCTAAGCACAAATGGAAAATTTCCCTCATGGATATCACTTACTTTAGCACTCAAACACACGTTTCTTCGGTTGTTAGACCTCAGAGATTGTCTCCTTTAGCTTTCTGGCTCATGTGAATCCATCTAACTCAGTGCTGCACCCCTTGTCAGCGGTGACCATTCATTTACTTAGTGTTGCCTTATACATAGTAGGCGCTCAATAAACGTTTGCTTTCCAGAATGGAACTAACCTTACTGTAAGGGAAAAGGGAATATATGACATAGTTCTAAGTAAACTTGAAGGAGGACTAATAGATCTTGAGTATATTAAAAAAAAAATCAAGCAGTAAGAACAGTTGGGTTTTGATACAGCTTCCCAAGGAAAGTAGGGGAATCTTCTTTACTCAGGGCATTTTAAACTAGAATAGACAAAACACTAGTGGGGTATGTTGAAATAAAATATGCGTAGTCTGTCTGTGAATTAGTGTTTACTTTCAATATAATTATAAGTGAAGCAACACTGTAATGGGAATTTTTCATACACACGAAAGCTATGGCTACTATGTTTCCACATCGACCATATGTTGCACATATTGGTTGGTGTGGATGTGTATCCTTACTGCCCTCTAGTGGATAAAATGTAGGACCTACCTGATCAGATAGATTTAACAAGCTACTATGGCTTGTGGGTATATCAATCCTTAATCATTTAGGGTAGAAAGAAAATAGCTGTGTTGATGCATTTTCCATCAAATTATAAAATTGAAGGGCATTAAAAACAACAGAGTCAAACTCTGTAATTAAGACTGCCATTTAATGTTTGTTCGCACACGGTATTCATTTCTGTGTATCCTTGCCAAAGATCCATTGTGTAATGTTGTCCTCACATGACATTAAAAACACCAGTTCCCTGGAAAATGTAAAAAAGAAACTGTGCTGCCTTGAAATACATGGAGTACTTTTGGAAATGGAAAATTAATACAGATGCAGTAAGATAATTTGGAACACAAATAATGGCTAGAAGAAACTTGAAAATCAGGGCTGCTCCTTAAATCTGAGCAAGCACATTAGCAATCTATGGCTGATTCTCAGATGAGGGCAGGCAAAATGGGCTTCGGAAGAAGGAAGCTGATTTGAAAAGGACTGACTAAACACACTCTTACCTATAGTAATGGGGTAAGAAAATAAGTCTAACCACACATTTGGTACTGTGGATATATATTTAATTCTATCATATTGAGGCTGCTTTTCAGGTATAGAATACAGATGCTCTGCTCCACTAAAGAAAGACATGAATCTGTACAGTTCTTAGCATTTTGTCATTAAGACATGGGATAAATCCAAAGGCAGTTCTCTTTGTGTAATATTTATTATTTTAAAGGATTTAGACTTCAATCACTAAATTTAGTCTCTAAGTTAGGATGCAAAATAATTCTCCTAGAATACTAAGAGAAAACAATTTTACACTCTGAGTTGCAAAAACAACTGATATACTGGGTAGAATAAATGAAATCTGAATGAAGAGAAATGTATCCTATAAATGCTGAGTGCAGTAGGCCAATGGCCATCGCTACAAATGTGCAGAAAGAAATAAACTAATTCTTTAAATACCATAAATTGTTAGATGGCTGGTGACATGGGGGCTAGATGAATATTTGAGGGGAGGGAGATCTGGATGGGTATGGAGCCAGATTGCTCCCTTTGAGTGAATGACACTTTTCACAGTACATCATTTGTTAAAGAAGTGATGGTTTAACAATCACTTGATTCAAGAGAACTTCTTGTGAACTTAAAGAAAAAAAGCAACAGACCTAACTAAATAAAGGTGAAAAAATAACATAAAATCTTTCATTACCTGAGTGAGCTAGAAGAAAATCTGACCCAAAAATATCCTGCAAGCTAGGTGTTCATCTCAACCAGATTTACTGCACAGCAATTAGCATTTCTTTAGACAGATGACTGGAAGCCCCAGGAGAGCTGGGAGTAAGCAGTATGGGCCACAGGGAAGAAATACAGCCAATTTCCTACTTAGCACCACGGACAGAGCTGCCAGCAGAAAGAAACATCCTTGGAGTTATCCTTAGAGTTAAGAGAAACACAAATAAATCAATGCTGCGTTTTAAAGATGCTTCTTATCCTCCAGTATGACTGGCTTGTAGGATAGTGCTGGAATTGCATCCTGTTGCCTCCACACAGTGCAGCCACTGGAGCTGAATAGGACTAGCTCGAAATAAAAAAGTGTCTTGTCCACCTGTGCATATGGAGGAAGGCAAGGTTGATATGATACAGGAAAACATTGTCTCCTTGACCTTTTTCTGTCACTTTCCGGTTTGAGGAAAAATCATAGTCCTCTGAGGAATAATACTTAGGGTTTCCCATGAAAAGATAAGTCCATAGATATTTCAATCTTAGAAGCTCTAGGGTGTGGAGCTTGCTTTGGGGCAGAACTAAGGGAAGAGAATAAGTAAAGACAAATTTAGAAGGATGTCAAGAACCTCTATTCCATCTCTTGTCATAGCAGATCACAAATGAGACCCTCTCTTTCCTCTCAGTTCCAGTCTTTACAGCATAAAAGGCACTGTTCAATTTTGTAACTGAATAACAGAATCTAGGAAATTAATGCTACCCTGCTCACACCTGAACAGTGAGTAGGTTTCTTTTTCGACCTTGCTGAAGCTTGATGTAGAGACCTAGTTTTATAAAAGAAAGTATCCTGCCATAAATTACCTGGCATTAAATCTTATTGTCACTTGCTGAAAATTTAGAGTCTAAGCTTTTTTTATGTGATTGTTAACAAGAAACTTAACATTTCTAAAAGAACCTGATTGCAGGGCACTTTTGGGTGGCAGTTTTAATCATTTTTTAGGATTTTCTTTTATATCTTTTGTTTCTTAGACCTTTATGCCCACAAGGCACTTTAGGGAGGTTATAAGTGGAGCTGGAACCTAAAATTTCTGTTGGCTCACTACTCATGTTCACTGAATAGTAAAGTCCTCACTTTAAACCCCACCAAGACAAGATAAGCTCTGTTTGCCCAGCAGCCTTTCAGAGGCATTAAGGGTAAGAGAGAAGGTAAGTAATTCACCATGCGTCCCCATTTCTATAATGGGGAAGGACGTCTTGATACATTTACAGTACTCCTCTGGGGATATTTCATCAGTTATACCTAAACTCTAATGGACAATAATTGATTTGAACTTTCCACTTAGCACAGAGCTGTAAACAGCTTCACTGCAGACGGCAGCAATGAGCCGATGTTTAGTAAAGTGGAGAGAGATTCAGAAAACTTTTGTACTGGGTCAGGCTGTAGCCTAACAGCTTTTGTATCCAGGGAAGAAACAGTTTGTCCTTCTGGTTTTAATAGCTGGGCTAATCTAGTTTCAAGCCTGCAGTAGGTATAGGTTATCTTCTGAAGGCGTTTCATTTTAACCCCTCACTATTATGATGGGTTTATAACCCAGCCATAAAAATGCACTGCTGATTTAGACATACATCAGGACACACTCAAAATTTAACTACCAGAATGCTAACTTTCTGATGAAGGGAAAAGTAAGATGTGAAAGTCGTTTTAAGACAATAGCTGTTACTATTTATTTATTTATTTATTTATTTATTTATTTATTTATTTATTTATTTATTTAGCGTTCTCTGTGGCTGGGAACCTCTCAGGGAAAATGTTCCCCCTCCTGCAATGTCCCTCAGCTGGGCCGCATGGCTCAGTGTCTCCCTGCCCTTCCCACACACCTCACTTAGTTTCTGACCAACCCTAGTGCAGTCTCTCACAGAATGACTCCTCCAAAGGCTGCTCTTCCACAAGGCCTGGGCTGAGCATGAGGGCATCTCTATTCCACAGCTTCTTCCGCAACCCCCTCTCTAGCCCTGTTGAATTTGGAAGTAGATGACATTTGGAGGACTCCTTATTCTATTTAAATCGGTTTTCATCCCCCCACCCCCAAGGCATTATAGCAGGGTCAAAAACAAACAAACAAAAAAATGGAACACTAATTACATTTTTGCTTAGAGCACTCCATCTTCTGCTCAAACTGTGGCTTTCCTACCTCGTCCCGGGGATTTCTCACAATGGGATTCAAAGTGCACCTGGCAGCTGCTTTAAGATGACAAAGGGCAGAGGCCCCTTTGGTTGGCAGCTGCCTCTTCTCTGGTGTCAAAGATCTGAAAATCTCTTGGCAGTGAAGGAGGACATTATATAATCACCACTGAGAGCTTCGTAAAAGTCATTTTAGTCTGATGTGTGAGAAACACACAGCAAGAAGGTACATTTTGTAACTCTGTCACTACCTGTCATTACTCATCTTATGTGAGTTTGACGCAGAATATGAATTTTCTGGTAATTCAGCTGATGAGATTGTAAGAGCAAAGACATTTCATTGTCAGAAAATAGATTTACCTTCCACCCCCAATTGTGACTCTCTTTCTAGAAATCTACAGGAAAAACAGGACATAATCAGACATCTTGTGAGATGTCCAGAATCTGAAATGAGATTAAAATAAAAGTAAACATAACTTGCTCCACTTGGCCCTGAAAACAACACTGCAGATTTCAGACATAAAGCCTAGTTCTGGTTTTGATTCTACTGCTGATAAGATATGTAACACTAAGCAAGGTACTTAACCTGACGGAGCCTCAGCTTTCCCGTTTCCCATCTGAGGAGAATGATAACCTGTGCACTTATATTCATTCATATTCACAGTCATTCATATTCACTTATATTCATTTACTGATGAGATGAATGAAATGATATGATAAGCTACTGGACAAAATATGTTATATATGCTTATTAAGGTGAGTCATGTTTAGAGTGGCATGACCCATGACTGACTAGTCGAAATTCACTGTATTTCAGCCCCTCTTGGGTAGAATGTGACATGGAAATGGCATTTTCTACTAATTGGCTGTAAAGATCTAGACCTACTTATGTTCTTCTCCAGGTAAACTTTTTTCTTCCAGGGTCAAAGGGCAACTCTTTAATGGTCTTTGAATCAAGTTTGGCATCTTCCAATTTGTTTTTATCAATGTTTAAAATTCACTGAGCTTTCAGTTGAGTCACTAAGACCGTCTTTCAGCATCAAGCTTCCATGGGACACTCTTTAACCACAGCATTTTATACAATGGTACCCAGTGACTTCAAATTATTTTCTCAGTGATCAACAGTTTAATCATTATTAGTCTGCGAGATGTTTATATTGCAGATCATCACTGTATTGAGTTCAGCTCTCATAAATTTCACTAAGCATAAAATGTGCTTTAAAAATAAAATGATGACAAAAGTTAACAAAGAAGCAGATAAGTTAAATTTACCCCATGTTTTACATCAACCTTGGGATTCAAAGTTTCATAATTAATGGAAATGGGAAAAGCTTAGAGAGGGTTCAGGGCAAAGGTCAAAGAACTTGCCCTCCTTCCTGTTCCAAAATATTTTAAGAGGTGATTTTGATAATGGTTATCAGTAAGATGATGTGTTAATAGATGTTCTTTGTCTATAATTTAGATTAAACATTTAAAAAGGGGGCTTAAGAAGATCAGGGATTTAGTTTAGTTATAAAATTCTAACATATTTCAAAAGATGTTAAATCCTCATATGGAATACTGTGATGTCCTTTTATAAGTTTTATGAAATACATTTGGTCTCCTTTTGTCTAACAATTTAGGTAAAGTATTGCTGGAAGGCAAGGCAGATGAACCTAATGAGTTCTAGACTTTGTTTTTTTATAAAGTTAAAATTGAGTTGTATAGCTTATCTGGAAATACTCTTTCACAAAAAGCCTCTGTATGATCCAATGACTTAAACACCCTACATGCCAAGTTGACTATGGTCATAGGGAACCAGTCTCACAAACTGTTTGATCCCATTATTGATCAGTCCTTATAAATGCTTGGCAGAGGTCAGGGAGGCAAAGCTAACACCTGTAGAACAAATAAGAGATTTCCCTGCTTGCTTTTAAAAATGACATTTACTGATTTTTTTTTCTTTATAGTATTCAGCTGAATGCAGCCATATTATAATTGTCATATAATAACTTTAATTCAGGGACACATCTTTTAAAACAATGTATTATTCAGCAACCTTAGGTAAGCATGCAATTTAGGAGTGGAAAAGATACACACAGAGACAAGTAATCATAGATTCAAAGCATGGTGAATTTCCGTGCCATGCACTTCACACCCCAACTCATCTCGCAGGGAAACTAGAGAAGAGGCAGAACCATTTCTATTATGATAATTCACAAAGGGAGGCCATATAGATATGCATGCAAAGTCTCTCCCCACCTCTCCATTTACATGCCAGGATTTCAACTCTGCGACACTGAGTCCCTTCATTTAGCCAATTAGTCTTTCCAGCTTCATGTAGTGCACGCCAAGAAGAAGGAGAAATAGAAGTGCTGACGTTCACTGCTTTGAAAGTTGCTATTCTAATGCCAATGCTGCCTCTTGAGCAATTTCCAGAATGTATTAACATGGGAGCAAAGCTCTATTCCTAAAGACATGCAGGAATCACATTATGCAGGGGAGCCCCCCTTTGACATGTCACAATTGCACAGAATCTCCTCCATTTCTCACAAGGCCTTAACAGTTGTAGTTAGCATGGGCTCAAGCTTATGGTCTTCACTCAGGCAAAACCTAGGAGGTCTTCCTGAAGAAAAGGGGACAATTTAAAAATATTTAGCAAGCAAAGCATGGCATGTTTTCTGGACTATAGCTTTGGCCAAATCTTTGCATGGCTGGACTGAAGAAAATCAGTCAAGTTCCAAAGCAAACCTGTCTTTCAGTTTAGGTTAGAGTGAAGGAGTCTTCAGTTTCAGTCTTTTTTTTTTTTTTTAAACCAACTAAGCCTAGGTTCAATTTAATTATTTTAATTTGACATGCAACCCCTAGCACTTTCCCTTACTGTTAAGGACCAAGTTGAAAGGAGTTGATATTTAAACAAAATACAAATATGCATCTACACTTGCAAAATTGTGTAGCCATATTTCTCTAAGTGCTCTCATACACATGTGATTCTGATATTTAGCAGGCAGTAAGAAGTTACTATGAAATATTCAAAACTATTCATTTCCCTCTTTCTGTGACCGTCCTGGCCACAGTTCAGCTGTAAAGATTTTCATACCACCCTCTCCTTTTCTCTCATCAATGGATTTATACAAGTCAGTTTGTGTCAGCCTGGCTACTGGAAATTCAACCTTTCTTTGCTTAACTCATGACATTTGCAAGAGGTGATTAGCACAAGGAAGAAACACTTGACCACGATCACAGACCCCTATGCCCAAGTACTGGTTCTTCTATAAGTCATCTCTGCTTATCATCTCTGCTTACTTGAACCACTTTCCTCTTCTTGGCCCCCTTTTCTCTGTATGCAGAATTTGGATATTGGCTGAGATGATCCTGCAAGGTTCCTTCAAGCTCGTTGCTATTGTTTCTGCAAAAAAACCTTCTCAAAATGGCTCCTTTCTCTGTCTTTGGCTTCTGCAGTTTAAAATCTTGGCTCAGCTTTATCCCTTCAATTATTCCCTCAACTTTGCTGTACTATCTCCTAAATAATCTGTCCCTCAAAAGGAACTATTTTAAGGCTCGTAGTTTTTTCTTTCTATATCCATGCATTTGGGGGAAGAGGGGGATGTGTTCATCTACCTTTTCCTATAACCTACCTCTCTTAGTTAGGGTTAATTAAGTTAACATAATTAACACTTCCTCTTTAGAATAACTCTGATTAGATGTTCTGCTAGCACTTCAAATTCCATATAGAGCATTCTCTATTTCATTTGAAATTATTCTGCTATCTAAATTCCATATAACCACAGCCTAAAGCACCATCCAATGCTCCAAACTTCTGGTAAACTCTCACATTTTAAAATATTTTGTGTCTTATATATAGCCAGAAAATTTCTTATAATGATCTTAACTCAAATTAATATTTTTTACTATTATTTGGCCATCTCTTGGTCACATTGTTCCTAAGATTTGAAAATTGTCTCCTTATGCCAAACGTATTCTCAGTGGTTTGACTGTCATAGTTCCCTCTTCAGTCTTCCAGTGAATTTCTATCATCCTACTTTAGATCAATTGTGAATTCCAAACTCTTAGCACTGAAAGCCCCTTGTAGATTTGCTCATCTGATCTGTCAGAAAATGATGCCACTAAGGCCAACCTATATCCATCCGCTAAGCACTTCTCCTTTGCCTTCTGGCTTCATCTCATTGAAAGTCTTCCCTTGAAGTGGGAAAAGTCCATTTCTGAACCTTTCCCTCATATTCCTGGATCTGTGGAATAATCATTCATGCAGTAAAAAACACCTTTCCTTTCTTCAAAATATAACTTAGACCCTGCCTGCTCTGTTAGAGACATTTCTAAGACCACCATCAGCCAATTGCTAACCCTCTAAAGGTAAAACACCACTCCATCTGCTTACCTATATTTAAAAAAATTTGCTGTATTTTAAATGTATATTGTAGTTGCTTATAAATTCCACTGATGATAGAAAAAAAATAGTGGGTGCTCAACCAATACAGTTTGATTAATTTGTTGCCCTGTAACTTTAGGTCTCTATTTCAAATAGCCATATTTAAAAAACAAAACAAAACAAACTGTATTGTTTTGTTACCTTAAGACATATAAAACCATTTAGGTTTCCTGATTTTTGAGAACCATCAACTGCTATGCATGTGGAAAGTATCAGTAAATACTTGTTGAATAGGATTAAGGAGGAATCATCTTAAATAGTTTACTCATGGAGGAGGGAGTAATCAGAAGAAGACTATTAACATAAATATTCCATAATAGTGCTGAAGTGTAATAAAAATAATACCCAAATGAGAGTTTCTCAAATTTCTTGCATCCTCTTGATTATTTAATATTATATTGATAAAAATGTACTTTTAAAAATAGCTATGATTTTAAAACACTACATTTACACACTAAGAATTAGACACTGGCAAAATCTCATAGTCTGATTTATTTCTCTGTAATATATCTGTCTTGAGAACATCAGCAGGAATATACCAAAGAAATATGTCCCTCATGGGATAAACTATATAAAAAGACAGAACACATCATCAGCACAAAAATCATTATCCATCTAATTTCTCCCATTCTAGATGGCTCCGGTGAGCCCCTCCATCATTACTGACTAGGGTTAAGATAGACTTTAATGGTTTAATTAAACCAAAGCAGGGCTGCATTGCAGACCAAAGAGATGATCCTCACACAGACAAGGCAACAATCCTGTTCTTTCATTCAAATGTGCAAGATTTGGCAACCCCCAAGTGCTGTACATTTACACTGCAAAGTAGTCTTCAAAAATAAATTTTGGTATCTGTTGTCTGGGTCTTTCCCTTAGCACTCATCAAAATCTAATACTTGGGTGCTTGTCAAAATTTATCATGTAAGAAATTAAATGTTGACACTTCTTTTTTCTTCAGGAGTGTGGGGAGCATCCAGAAGAGAAGTGAAGCAATAGAGGCAGCATGGCTATTTTGGTAATCAAAAAGCACTAACTAGGGGAGAGGTTATTGTTTGAAATGTGACTCTGAGAGAGGGTCAAGACACAGAATATGCACAAAGACCTCAAAGAAAGAAATGTCCACAGCCAGAAAGTCACCAGGGACACACCCAAAGGCAGCCCTCCTAATGGAAACCTTGAGAATTGTTCATTTAAAGAGGATTTTGAAATCAAAATATACATGAAGAAGATGATAATCCAAAGGGCACAATTTAGGGTCTTTTCCTTGTAAATGGAAGGAAAAAAACAAAAACCACAACCCAGAAGTAATGTACCATACGGGCAGTTTATTCTCTCTTTCATAAACCAAATCAACATATGACTGACATAAAAACCTACTTTCCTGATGGGGACAGTCAAGCTTTATCACCACAACATGAAATATGCATGTAGTAAAAGAACAAAAAAACCCGCCAGAAACACCTCACTCTGGAAATGGTGAGGCTGACTGAGGCAGACTGTGTCATTCACACCAAGCACACTCCACGAGTCTTAGAAAAGCATATACAAAACTAGACTGGAACTAGCAGGACTCATTTCCACCAAAAAGAAAGTGCCCTAAATGATTCCAGAAGCAGGGATCTGGGCAGCTTTCAGTCTCTTTTTTGGAATGACAGAAGCAAGGAAGCTTCTTCTGGGGGTCAGGTTGGCACCAGCATGTTCAGTCCCACTGTCTAAACAATAAATAATTGAAATAAAAAGGCACCTGTTTCAATGGTTGGCCTGAGTTTTAAAAGCAAGTACAAGTTCACGGCCCCATAGTAGAGTTCATTTGTGATTCTTGCAGTAGGAGAAAGACTTGCACTAAATTAAAACAACAGCATACCTCTTAAAAACACAAGCCATCTCTCACTGGAGAGAAACAAATAGGGAGTAGGAAGGGTTTTCTACCTTAGTGATTACTTAATCAAGTCATTTTGTAAATGAGGAAACTGAGGACTTGCCAATCAATGGTCACAGAGTTAATTATGTAGCTGGCAGTTTTATCAGTAATGAGTCCACAGACGGATTCAGGACTATCAGTGATGCAATAGAACTGGGTCCTTAAGCCCTTTTATTTGAACAATGAATATGCACACATATACACAGAGAGGGAGAGATCTGTGGTATAGGTATGTATATATAAATTGTATTGCTGGGCAGTAAAAATAGGACCTTGTGTTGTAGCATTGTCACTGTCACGGTCAAGAAGCCACTAGCTAGATTCATTTGTTCATTTGACAATATTTATTGAATTTTAACTATGTACAATTATTATGAAAGTAAAAAGTATATGATCAGACATACTTGTGCTATTTCAAAGACTACAATATAGTTGTTTCACATCTGCAACATATATCACCTAAAATAATCGAGTAGCCAAACTCATTCTCCTTGGATAAATATAAAACGTAATTGTTACTCAATTTTAAATCAGGAGAGTAGGCATAAACTCTTTTTGTATTTAAGTCAGAGATGACTAAAAGTAATTTGGAACGTTTTTAGCACCCCAAATCTAAAGGTTGAACCATTGATTTCAGCAGTTCTATGCATCTGAATATGTTTTTCCTTTCAGAATCTACCCCAAATTCACTGGGCTCTCTGGGCTGTGCTTTTCTGCTTATGCTCCATGTGTGAGAGGGTATTTAGGATGTGAGGGTAGAGCTGGGGATAAAGCTGGATGAGCTGTGCAATCTATCAGCTCCAATACACTACCTAATCTCCAAGTCATTTCATTTATACTTATATTTTAGTATATGGCAGAGAGAATATAGTCATTTCCTTTGAAATGAACAAAAATTGAGTGGCTAAAACCTAATTGATATGATTGGTTCAAGTAATCTGATTATGGAGAAAAATCACTAATATTAAGCTTAAGACAAAAGAAGTGATCCTGTCACCATGCATTTCTCTTAAAAGGAAGGGAGAAAGTAACAGTTGAGCACCTACCATGCTTCAGGTACTATGACAGGGGATTTACACATATCGCCTCATTTCATTCCTATAAAAATCCTCCAGAGTAAAAATTATCATCCCATTTCTTCCAGTAAAGAAATTGAGGCACAACAAGATTGTGGTTTGATCAGACTCACAAAGTAGAAAGTAATTTATGGCATTCATATATGAATCCCAGTTTGTCCATCTACAAAGCTTGTGTTTTTTGCCAAAGTTTGCTAAGAGGGAAATTCAAAGATAAAATAACTATGAATGTTGTTGGGAATATTTTTAGTGAGTGTTTGCTATATGGTGCTAAATTGTGTAAGAAGTTTATACAATATAAATACACATTTTTCTGCCACCTTGACATTTAAATATGCTAACATGAACAAATTGACACTGGACCTACCACAAAGAATTATTAATGTAGTAAATTCAAATGACTCATGTGTAAAAGGCTATTTTTTTTCAGTTACAGAAGACAGTCAACAGTATATTGCACAGCTTTTGTACAACTAATGCTTAAAAACATAAACAAGCAAAGAGCCCCCAAACATTTTAATACCAAAAAAAAAATCAACCAAAAAAAAAAAGAAAGAAAGAACCATGTAGAATTTCCACAAAGATCTAGCATAGTCAATTCTCCATTAATTGCCAAAAGATAGGGATTTATCCTAAAAAATATTTAAGGTGAGCACATAGTTTGTGCATTAAGGATTTATTTTCAATCCAGGGTCGACATTATCACTGTCTCTGCTTACCTTGTCTTCTGTAAATTGTGGAAAGGGAAAAGGTTTGAGTTTTTCTTCCACATATGCAGGCTTAGCTGTGGGGAAAGGTTGTTTAAATAAAAACACTACTGAGTTTCCTAGTGGTAGGCTCGAGCATCAGGAGATCCCCCTTCTCTCTGCATGCCACCATCCACACACACACACATTCCAGTTCAAGCTTCCCGATTAGTTTCATGCGGGGTAGAAAAAGAGAGACAAGAAAAAAGAAAGTGGGAAAGGGTGTAGAAGAGGAGGAAAGAGGAAGAGGTAGGAAGAGTGTCTGAGGAAGCAGTGTCGTTCTCCACAGTGCCTGGAAAGTGAAAGTATGCAGAGCAGCTCGGAGAGCAGGGTGCCTCCCAGCTACCCAGGGCTGGCTCTCTCCATCAGTTCCAGAACTAAAGCCCTCTGTGGCCAGGAGGGAGCTGGGAGAACGAAGAGGCTGGACAGGCACTGGAGAGTGATACTACAGAGCTTTCCAGGCCCTTCGATAACACATATAAAAACAGCTGTTATAGAAATATTGTAAGTTTCCAGAATATATTCAAATGCAAGGAAAAGGTGCATTCGAAGGTTACATATGATGTAAGAATTATTTATTATTTTTCATGATGTCACAATTATTTATTATCTATCTATGACACTGCAATCTTTCATTGCTGTGTGATAATCAAGAGTTAACAACATGTCACTTTAATTGCTTTGTTAAAGAAAGAAAAAAGAGTGACTGAGGTAGATAGGAATTGTATTGCAGTAATAAGGACAAGTGACTGACGTCCTAAAAGCAATGGCAAAAATGTCAATAGTAAGGTTCTGAAACCATGGGTGTCTGTCTGATTTTTCCACAATCAGAACCGAAGGTGAAATTTAGGTTGTAATAGGCCTGATAGATAATGTTGATGGCTGCTGCAGTTTGATCTTTTCTGAATAAAATTCATGGCTGGTATTCCAAAGATTCATCCGTGCTGGAAACAGCATTCACATTAGTTTTGTGGGCAAAGCCACATGAGGGAGGGAAAAAGGAAACATTAGCACCCAAGATCTCCAGTCATCTTCTACCACCTTGACACGGGTGAGCTGAAGGCCACGGAGAATAACGGATGTGCAATAGTCTCTTTCTTATACAGACAGCAGAGGGGGCGGAAACCACACACTTGTATTTTGCTAATGTAAAAGTCCCAGTGGAAACATTAGCACTCAAAGACATTAATGTGGATTTGGGACACTCCCTGAAGGATTTTGATTCCATTAGAAAAAAAAAAAAGAAAAAAAGACAGTGACAGATATAATCCTGCTTTGATATGTTTAATGCCATTTAAAGAGAAACTGCACTCATTTACCTCAGGCCGGGACACCAAGAGTTCAAAAAGTGAAATATCATTTCCCAGTGCAAAGAAAAAGCTTGGAGAATATTATGTGAAAATTAATTTGGCATGCTTCTTTGAAATTTTAGATTTCTGGGATGAGCAAATGGGTACAGTTTTCTTTTAACTGTTTTTGAACACCATGTGTTGAGAAGAAAACAACAGAATGGCAATTGCTCATCCAAAATGCTAACTTGTGGCATGGCACAGTCAAGATGGCCTGCCACAGCCAAAAAGCAGGTGTATGCTATGCCTCTCACTTCAGTAGCACGCGTACCACATGTCCCTGCATTCAGCAACCTCTTGCATTTGCTTTTGGAACCTTTCTGAGGGCGGACAGTAAACATGACTCAACAGAATGTCTAGCCTAGAAGGGACTGGCTCCTTCGGCTTTCTGCGAGACAGACTCTCTGATAAAGAACCAACAAAAAACTGGAATAATGTATCTATTTTAGAATTCTTTGCTAATTCATGTCCTGTGACCTAGCACATAAGTGACTGGCTTCAGATCATTTTGTGTGGATGAAATTTAGGATCTAATCAGGTTGGAGAGTAATGGTGAAGCTTTTGTGTGGCTGGTGAGCATCTATTAAATCAGCTGTCTCATTTGGGCTTAGCACACAGTTAATGCAGCTGGTACAGATCATATGCACCTAACCTAAAAGCTTAGAGTAATAAACCCCTCACCTCTCAGGTCCGCAGATAAGCACAAAATATAGGATGCACAAAATGATTGGGTGTGCTGGGACGCCAGAGCTCCCCCAATCTGACATTATAGATTTGATGTTATGTTTGTTCCAGGAATTAAATCATTTTAATATAGACATAGGTGTCATTCAAGTACATAATATCCTAAAAAAAAAAGAATGTCCTTCTGTCTTGTAAGAGGCAGATAAAGATGCTAAATTAAAACTCATGACACTTCTAAGCCATGAGCCACTGGGAATGAAATCCCAGGATATCTATGTTGCAGGGGTTGACGAAGGCTGAATATAATGATGTAGATGAGGAATAAAATGACTATTTTAACACAAAGAAATACAAATCACTATTTTATTCTATGGTTTTAATTAATAAATCAGTAACCATTTATTGAAAACCTACTATGTGCAAATCCTGTGAACTAGAATTAGAGAAGAATAAAGCCTATAAATATTAAATTGGAAAAAGAATCCTTAAGTTTTACAGATATAATAATGTTCTCTGTATCTTCTTAGGAGTAGAAGGAGATACAAATTGTGTATAAACACAATTTCTGTATTTATGAAGCTTACTGTGCAGTGGTAGGAAGAATGAGACACATAGAAATGTACTCTAGTATAAAACAGTATGTAATCAGTGCCACATATAAAAAAAATGTTTTAACAGTTAAGAAGGAGTAAGACCTCCTGGCTATGGAACAACCCTTCCATAGACTTACTAAAGGGCTCAATGCACAAAAAAGAGGGAGTTTGGACCAAGCTTTAAGTCAACTAGTCATCAGTGTGTACGTAGGTTCATCTAGGCTGTGAGGGGAGAAATGTGTACTCTGTATCCACAACACCTCTCATACAGAATTGTCTTGTAATTGATATTTACCAAGGGCATGCATGAATGAAAGAAGAGTCAAAATGAATGATGGACTTTCAGTGGGTCTGCATCAGCCCGAGATAGTAAGATGATTAGTAATACCCCATAAGAAGGCGGCATTATAACAAAATTGTTTTCTCCCCAGACTAGTGTGAAAATTTTGGTCTTTTATCCACTCCAGAGTGAAAGGTGGTACAGTTCAGGGCTTCATCCTTCCAAAAGAGGGAAACACTTTGCCCACATAAAGTGTTCCTGGTATGGGTATTACAGTGTCTTTCAAAACAGAAACAAATAAATTGCCTGATAACCCTTAAGGAGGGTGAGTCAGAATCCATGCTCTCTAGAAATAATGGATTTCAGGTATAGTAGATATATTGAGATCCATACAAGAAGGTAGGTTCCCATGCAGTAGGAAACAGAATTGAATGTTCTGACTACTAGGTCTGGCTTCTATCTATAGAATTACCTTCTTTTTCAATTTTTGATTTCTCTTGGACACTCTAGCCCTTTACATCATGAATAGTGGCCTTCTGTAGTTGGTGCATGAGTGTGTGTGTGTGTGTGTGTGTGTGTGTGTGTGTGTCTGTGTGTGTGTGTGTGTGTGTCTTTTAAAGAGGGAGGATGGCATTACTGATGTGCTTTTGTAAAAGATTCAAGGCTGTCTGGGTCCTCAAAGAATGCAATTGAAAAAAATACTTTTTCTTTGATTCAATGGTGCTTACATTTGGGCAGAGTTTTCTTTTTCTATCCTCAGATACAGTATTTGAGACAATCTGCCCACAATGGAAAGCTTTTAGAGCTTCAAAAGTGTAGGCGAACCAAATCAGAACTAATCTCTGTGAAAATGGAGACTCAGGCAGATGGAAAAAGTTTAGAAAAAGTCCAGAGAGGAGGCTACCCCACAAAACAATGTCTGACATCTCTCCTACAAGGTTAGCTGGAGTAGGACAAGTGAGGAAGGGGTACAGAGAGTTCTAGCTACCATATGCTCCACTGTCTCACCTCTGCCTGTATAACTTGGTCTGGGTCACCAGGAGGTCCAGTTAAAATGTGTCCTATGAACATGATATCACTTATATGTGGGACAGAAACCTAAAGGCACCAAATGAGCAGGACAAACAAACAGAAACTCATGGACATGGACTACAGGCTGGTGGTTACCAGAGGACTATATAATAGTGGTTACTAGCAAGGTCAGAAAGAGGGGGAAGAGGGGAAGTTTATGTGGTAAAGGGGGGTCAAATATAGGGTTCAGAGGGAGGGTGAAGTGGGTAAAGGGGATCGAATATATGATAGCTGAAGGAAACTGGAATATACAGATGTCAAATGATAATTTACACCTGAAAATTATATAATTGTATTAACCAATGTTACCCCAATAAACTTAATTTAAAAAAAATGTGTCTTGTGATCTAACGATGTGAACCCAGAGGAGGCTAATAAAGGGAAATCTAGGCTAACTGGTGCTAAGGTGAGGTAGCCAACAGATAATTATTCAAAAAGGACTGACCAGATTAGTCTGCAGGGTATTCATAGTTTGTTTCCTTTCATCATCAGATTAAAAGCTATGCATTTTACTGAAAACAATAATTAACTCTTAAAAAAAAAACAAGCTTGGCAAACTATAGACAGAAAGAGTGTAAAAAAAATGACAGCGATCACCTTTGAACACTTGGTGCATGCCCGGCAGTTTTTCTTAATGTGTGGATTTCTTTACATATGTCATCTCATTTGGTCTTTGGGTCAACTATGAAACATTGATACTCCACTCATTTTTTATACAGGGCGCCTAAAGTTCAGAGAGGTTAGGTGACTCTCCTCTGGTCACACAGCTAGTAGAGACTAAACTGGGATTCAAATCTGAGCAGGAGGACACAAAGCTTGGTCTCTTGGCCATGCTTTGCGCTTTTCATGGCACAAAATCAGTGTTGGGGGAACTCTGCCCAGCATCTCTGGTGAGCAGAGTGAATTGCTTTTATCATTTGCCAACATGTCACAGAAAAAAAACAAAACAACAAAAAATTAAAACTCCTGGCTCTATGAGATTTCCTATCAACCACCTGATGTTTGGCTCTCTTATATATTATTTAAATATCTGACAATCATATAAAAAGTCTAATAAGAATAAAAAAAATCATTAATGCTAGCTCCTACGTTAGTTAAAAACCTCCAATTCCTATATAACAATGTTCCTGGGGAACTCTCTCACTGCTAGAAACTCATCTGAAAATGCTGAAAAGTCAGAATTTGGGGCCTATATACTGACTAATGTTACCAGCTGTGAGTCGGCTTGAACATCAGTAATATGATATTTCCCGCTACAATTTGATTTGGTTAAAATGTGTTTGAAGTTCACCCTTTTATTAACTAGAATTACCACCCCCTGTAACTGGAGGGCCCCTGAGAGCAGGCTGCTAGTGTAATCCAGCCTCCCGCCCACCATTGGTGCATTTCCTGGCAACAAATACTATTAAATTGATAACTCAGAAATAGGTCAAAATGTCTTTTCGATAGTTGCTAATGTTCCCTTAATGTTCCTTCGCCTCCCTTTGATTCTCGTGCTAACATTTCTCTCACATTGCAGGAGCAACAACAAGTATAAAGAGAAAAGACTAGAAGATGGAAAAGCAGGCTTTGGTGGGTGGAGGTGCTCTTAGGAGCTCCCCTAACTATCAGGTATAAGTTACACTTCCCTAGGGGCCCTAAAATCAGCTCTGCAGGTGAGCTGGGTGACCAGGAAAAAACGCCCTGTCCCATCCGAGCTTTAATACTCTTCTCTATAAAAAGAGGAAACGAAATGACTGATGATTCAAATTTGCAAAATGCTCAGAGTTCACAGGAGGTAGGAGCCTTAACTTACTGCAAAGCTGTTAGATTTTAAACTTTTTAACACTATTTTTATAACTATACCCATTAAGGTCTTGGCTATCCAAGATAGAAACTTATTTTCATGCCTGTGTATCCTGCCCCGCCACGCAGATAATGCGGCATATTTTTAAGAGACCCTCTGCAATCACCCATGTAAACCTACATTCTCTCTCTCTCTCTCTCTCTCTCTCTCAGAAAGTTTGATTTTCTGAGTTCTCATCACATAGGTGACCAAAGATAAAAAAGGGGGGAGGTGGGTACAGCTGCATCAGGACATGGCTGATTCTACGCAGACTTGTTTGTCTCAGAAGGAACAGCCACCTTCCGTCCGCAAGGTGCATAAGAAGCCCCCCTATTAACGAGGTACATTTCAATTTGCAACACTTCTTCTGAGATGTGAACATCCCAGAGTGGGGTTAAGCCATTCATACTTTGGTGCTCTAATCAGTTCAACCCTAAGAGGGTTGGTTACCTTAGTGTAAAGCCATTTTGAGTTGGAGCTGGGGGTAGAGATAGGGATAATTAAGGAACAAGGACAGTTGGGAGGCAGTCAGATTAATAGGGCCTCTGGGCCCTAGAGGCAAAAGAGAGGAAGGAAGGGAGTGGCCATGACTGAAAAGGACTCAATCTCCGTTGCAGTTTTTGCTCTGGGCCTTGTCTGCAGCTGGGGAACCACTGACAGATCCTTTGGGACATGAGTAATGCTTTGACCCTTATGCTGTGTCATGGTTGTGCTATTACTGGACTGGAGGTTGGCACTGATTTAAAAACTTGCAAACTTCAACCTACTTCGTTTAGGCAAGGACAGGTTATTCTGATCTACAATTTAAATTCACAAAGACTACACAGTCTGGCGCCTCTCTATCAGATTCCTCTGGCTTTCCTCCCTTTCACAGAGGAGGAAGAATAGATGTGTGGAAGAGTGTAAAGGAGGAGAAGCTAACTCTTCCTGAGTTTCTGCGGTGAGTGAAGCTTTCTCTTAGGTGAGCATCTCTCTGAATCCTTCCAGTAATCCTGGAGACATTATTACTGGTAGGAAATATTTTGTAGGTTCAGGGAAGCTAACTACCCCGCTTAAGGTGGCCAGTCAGGTTCTTTCTTCCAACTCCAAATTCCTCTGGCATATTTCCTCCTCCTCCTGGGTGCTTAAGAACCAGCTAATAGGCTGGTCACATGGAATGTATCTTTTAGGAATGCTGAGGATACCCTGAATCATTAGAAGTGCATCTGCTTGGGAGACTAGAGGCCTAGATTCTTCTGGTTAAGGCTTGGGCCTTAAAAACTGTCGTAGTGAACAGGCCCATGAACCTCTGTGGGATCTAATTCAGACTTCGTGATTCTGTCATTCACACTCATCAAGGTGGTGGCGGGGATAGTGTGTTTGTACAGTACAAAACTGAGCAAGAGTTATTCTCATTAGATGCCATAAGTAGACTGAAGAGGGGAACTCCCTTCTTTTAATGCCAATTTTGAGTAAGAAGGATGGAAGGATTGAAATGAGCTGAAGGCAGAAGGGAAAATGAGGACACAGAACACACAGCTGGCAGCAGCAAGGGTGGGAGTCTGAGAGGGGCAGAGGCCCAGGGCCAGAGCTGGGAGATCAACTTGTTTTTAGAATGCACTGATGTGTTTGATAATGGTTTGCAGTCTTAAATAACGTGAATGTTAGACGTTCTTTTTAAAATCTCAATTTAATGGTTGAAGCCTATTTTAACTCGCCAATAAAGGGCAAAGACTTTACTATTATACTATTTCTCCTAACTATTAACCTCTAGCAAGGAATACTTTGCTGAGACTACAGAGTTTTTGATTGTAAATCAAGACCATCTTGATAACAATCATCTCAAGGTGTTTGGAGGAAAAAGGAGAGATGAGTTCTTCTTAATCACACTGGAGAGACAGAAATCTTCAGAGTTTAAACAGGAATTAGCTTCAAGGAATTAAAAAAGATAATTTTCAGTAGAAAAAGACATGTGACTGGTACCTTTAGCTGGCATGCCGGGGAAAGATAAATCCCAGGCAGGACCAGCTGCATAATTTGCGGGGCTCATGGCAAAATGAAAACGTTGAGTCCCACATTAAAAAATCATAAGGAATTTCAAGATAGCAACAGAGAACATTAAGCCAAGCATAGGGCCCTCGTAAGTGCAAAGTCCTGTGCAACCACACAGGTCGTACACCCAGGAAGCTGGTCCCGGACTCTAGTTACCGTTTTTACCAGGGGAGTCTAGTCCCACAGTTACCAACACCCAAATTAAGAGAGATGCTCCACTGCTCTCAGTTAACTCTGTCTTCCTCGGGTAAGGACGCTACTGAAATCTGCAGCAAGGATCAGAAAAATATGGGGTCTGCCAACATGTTTGATAGATTGCAATTGCACTGGCTTCTGCTACATTTGTCACAGCCACTAATCCCTACTTCTGTCACAACCTAAAGATGCCCAGGATATCAATGTCTGGAAATTGAAACATATTTTCTAAAAACACAAATTTCCCAGGGGGAAAAAAAAAAAAAACACCATCACCAAAACAAAACAAGCAGACGTTACTAAAATGAAGCTGAGTTTCCTGGATGTAGGTCCTGTCCCTGATTTCTCTCTGGCTTTAACCTTGAGCAGGTCCTTGGCATGTGCACACAGGATCAGTAGCATAGGTGAATTACCACAATAATTCCTTTCAGTTTGGGAAAAAATAGAAGAAATAGGAGAACCTGGTTGTAGCCCAGTAGAAACTCGCTTCGCCAACACTATGCTTGTTCCCTCTCTCTCCTCTTATCATGCTAAGTTGGAGCTATGACTTCACTCTGCGTGGAAGCTCAGTTTCTCTTTCATGGATGCTTCAAGTGGAGCAGAGAAAAGCTATTAGAGAGTAACAGTCATGTCTAAATAATCACATTTATTTATCTTCACCTGCCCTCTTCATGTCAATATTATTCCACTGAGGTCTGTATATAGAAAGCAGAGATTAAATAGCCAAGATGAATATCAAAAGAATAACAGCAGCACAGAACAGATAAATGTGGCTTCTTTTCCAATGATCTTAGGGGTTTTATACATACTGAGCCTGATTCACGTTGGAACAGACCAGTAGCCTTGGACGATACTGACGATGTTTGTGTAGGCTGAAGCTTATCCCCTCCTTATGATATATTTTTGTCCCATTTTCTAAAATATATGTGTCTAATACAGAGAACCAGTTCATTCCTACAGCCAGAATTATACTTTGACACTAGACACTGATTTAGGATTTTTTTTTAAAAGATATCTCTTGGCAAAGCAAATCTTTTATTTTGTTTAATAAGTTCGTACTCCCTTGAATAAGGCCACTAGGGTCTATAAGTAGATGAAAATGTATTTGAATCTCTATAATCATGCTTAGATTTGAAAAATTCTTCAGTTTCACAGAGGTGATATAGGCTCAGTCATTATTTTCAAGTGTTTAACAATTAGTAATTAGTAGAGGAGGTTTTAAATTAAAAAAAAAAGAATGTGACTGACCTTCACAACAGATGCATATATAAATCCTGATTTGTTTTTTAAGTCACTCTCCCCTGCTGTAAATAGACAGCTATAATATATACATTTATATACGTGTGCACAATCAGCCTTAGCAATACCGCTGTGAAGGAGTTGAGGATAGATGGTTTTCTATTTATTTGACAAATACACTATTACATAGACAGGTTAAATGATGTGTCCTGTAAGGAAGGGTGGAGTTGGGTAAAAAAGTGCCACATCTGCTTCCATGTTATATCACTCTGGAAATGGGTAGCCATTATTGGTTTTGAGTGACCTGATCTAAACGTTGGGCAAGGCAATTTCCTGAAAAAGTGATTTTACTCTTTCTCTCTCCCTTGTACTTTCTCTCTCCCTTTCTCTTTCTCCCTTCTGAGATTATTATAAACTACTGATAAATGTCACTGCTTTAACTTTATACTTCGCTCCTCATGGGCTCTGATGGGTTTTAGCTCTTAAGAGAGCATAAGAAAAAAAAAACCATCTCTGAAATGCAATAATGATAAATAATGCTGTGATGGTTAGTTTGAATTAATGTCACTATAAAAGTTGATATTGGTACATGTGAAATCGTGGACTCCCCTTTCAGTCTATCGGCTCTGAAGTGACACTACATAAAGCAAAGGCTTCTGTGAGGCAGGACTCACTCATCAATACCCTGCTGTTCTCCTGAGATCACAGACAAGGCCCGGGGCTTTCTGCCACACTCTTCTGTGAACTGCTTCAACTGGGAACTGTTCTGCACTGTACATTAGGGCCACATCCTCTAAGTTCTTGACTTTGATAGTCTCTCTATTTTGGTACATATTGCATGTCCCTTACAGTGCTGTATTTGATTAAAAATGGCCTCACTGTTATTTGGCCAGAGAAAACTATTTTGTTATTATTTTAACTATTATTCATTTTGTTGATAATTTGTATGAACAGAGAAAAAAAATCCTAGATTTCTTGCCTTTTGTCATACTTCTGCTTAATGTTTCCCAATGTTATCTAGTAAAAGCTTAGGAAACACAATTTTATTTTAATAATCCTAAACAAAATGTAATTGTGAAAGAAAGCCAATAGAGAAAAACATACAATGAATTTTGAACCTAAATGTAACTTACTTTATTCTGAAATATCCACCACTCTTACTCGTTTATATCAGAATGTAACACTGCTAAAAAAATTAGTTATCCATACTTAATTCTTTTTAAATAAAGGGACTAAGTCACAAGTTTCTTTTCTGCTGATCAGAACTGTAATCCCTGCAACATAATATTTCCTACAACATAATATTTTCTGCCAGGTGAAACTGGCTTCCGTGATTTCTCTGAAGGGGACATCTCCTTCTCTGAAGGGAAAAGATTGCACTATCAATACATTCAACAATATCAATACATTCAAGGAAGCTGCTTCTGTTTCAGAGTCAGACTCCACGAGGAACATCCTGGCTCACTCATCAGGTGCCTGGTCTGCAGTTGCCACCGGACATGAAGAGCATGTCTGGGGATGACACAAAGTGGAATAGGACAGGATACAGAGCTCTGTCATACCAGTACATTTATTGTAAGAAACTAGCTGTGCTGCAACTGCTTTGCTCTTTTATATTCTAGGCAACACACCGATGAATATAATTCATAATGAACATATTCAACATTTTTGCATCAGTTCAATACATTATTCATAAATATTAGAGATGGAAAAGACCTAGTAGATTACTGAGTCCAAACCTCCTTTCTGCACCTCACTTTCCCCCAACTGTTGATGCTAGCTTAAAAAAACAGAAACAAAAACAAAATCACACTAGGAAAGCAACAAATTCACAAGTTTTACAAGTAAAAAAGAGAGCTCCAAAGAAGCCTGTACTGAGGGTGGAGAAGTCCTTGGCCTTTCTTTGCTGCTGGTAGAGCTCACTAAGCACTAGGAGTAGGGCTGGCTCTTTGCTAGGAAGACCGGCCAACGGAGGGAAATGCCAATTTCTCCTTTTATCATTCATAATTCAAGGTAAAGCCCAAGAGGGAATACCATGTCCTTGGCCAAGTGCTTACTATTTGTCTCTACAACCTGGTGTGGACTTGGGCACTCCTCTCCAGTTAGAATTTGAGATACTAACAATAATGATAAAAAAGAAAATGTATAAATGAGTAAGAAAGTTGAAACTACTAGAGAATGCTCCCTGGGATTGTCTGTACTATCAAGATAGGAAAACTTTGCAGATGCTACCGTCTCTCTAGAGGAATAAATGCTTGCATTTTAATATTCTCAGCAGCTGGTTCCTGTTGAATGCCATCAGGATGATTCAGCCACCCACCAGGAACACCAGTCACGGCAAGTGCATACACAGAAATCTGCAGAACTTTCTTCTCTTGATGCCAACACCACTACTCTGGCAAAACCTTTTTTTTTTGAATTACTAGTTTCACTAAATGTGACCCTGTTCTCCTCACAAATGCTAGCTTACTCTCAAATAAATGCAACTTCCGGCTAAGATGCAACATTCTTCCTGACTCGAGCACACCTGCTGTCATTGGCCGTGGCCACACGATCTGCCCATTTTTAATTCTCTCACTAGTCACTGTAACCTCAGAGGACCAGCAGGATCCACATACACCCCAAATTTACTTTGTATGCCGCCCTACCTACAGCTGAACTTATGCATTTAATGCTTTATCTTTACCCTGACATTCTCAAGTTAATCATTTTCATTTTTTACAAGTTTCCCATTTCCACAGAATGTGTTTGCATGACAGGAAAGACAAGACCATGTAGGTGGATTGCACTGACCACAGACCTCATTAATGCAGTTAGATAAAAATTCTCTACTCACCCCCTTCTTCAAAACAGACCAGATAAGACATTAAAAGGAAGAAATGCCAAAGATGACAGCCAGCTATCAAAAATGTCTCACTGCCTCATTTTCAGGTCCCCAAAGTAAAATCTAAGGACATTCAACACAGATTCAGGTGCTCTCAACAGCCATGAAAATATATGGCTGAAGAGGGAATCTATAAATGTAATGAATACACAATTGGCTTATAACAGATGCAGCTAAAATTAAATTCAATATCTTGACCTGCTCTCCAAAGTGAAAGTTTCTAGTTCAGGCTACAGAGAGAGGTATAACAAGCTCATTAATCAAATGAACCAGGACGACAAACTGACACTTCTGGAGATGCTGCAAAGAGCAATCCTAAGTGGTTGGAGGGTCAGCGGGGACCTGGAAAGAAGGGTGGCAATGACAGTCTACAGTGAGCAATACTGACATCTTTTATGGTATACGTAGGTTGGCACTGGCCATCTGCTATTCCAAACTTCCAGGGAAGAATTTAAGGACTTTTGTGAGGAGGTACTAGGCCATATGGACTTGCATAGAAGACTCAATATATTTTTCTTCAGTTCCAAGTATGTAAAAGTTATCACGTTCATTGCTTGAGGAGACACTGAACTCAATAAGATCAATCATGACCTCGAGAAGAATAATATTGGGAAGAACTAGTCATTGTACTAAGCACTTTACATAAGCCTTTTCATGGAATTCTGACAATATTCCAGTGAGGTAGTTATCATTTTCTTATATGGAAATATGGAAAATGAGGCCCAGTGAAATTAAGGGCATTGCCTAAAATTATATAGACAAATGCCTTACATTACAAATAAACACAAATGGCTGATCTGTAAGATAGAATATGGTGAGAGCTATGTGGTATAGTAGCTAGAAAACGTGAGTTGTGGCACAATTTGCCTTTCACATCTTGAGAAAGTTTTGTCACTACTCAGCTTAAATTTTCTTATTTGCTAATTTCTTATTGGTACAGTGAATGGTTTCAGCCCAAAGAGCATGTCTTAGTCTGTTAAATCCTCTGCCCCATGTGGATTAAAATAAAACCTTATGCTTTTCTGTAGGTTCTGCTACTTTTCCCTATTTAGAATACGTGGTTCATAGAATCCAATGTACAGTACCACCAGTCAAGAAGAATTTGTGGAGCTTTACTTTCTCTATTTTTTAAAGCTTTTCTCTTAATTTGTGTTTTCCAAATATGTCACTATAAATACACACACACACACACACACACACACACACACACACACACTTTTTTTTTTTTTTTTTCAAATTTTACATGGTCCTACACCAGTATTCTGATTTTCCTTTCTGGAGAGTTTGCTAACTCACTCACCCATATTGAGATATCTAAGACTCCTCCAAGCTCTAAGATGAAATGATTATGATTCTATAATGCTGACATTTGCTTTGTTGACACTTAAAGCAGAGCTTTTCAACTTCAAATAATAGCATAACAAGTTCCTATAACAATTATACTTATATGAATCTTTAAGCAGACGTGCATAACAGCTCTTTACAATTATTATCACACTGGACAGTAAAAACTTGGAGATTCTTATAAGTCTCTGCAAAACTGAATTCTACAGTTGATTATATCCTATAGGGAAAAGTATTGCCTATCTATCTACTTGGAAAATTGATTGACTCTTCTTTTGGGTATCTGTTAATTTTGTAGCCAGCCATAGCTTTAACATCTCCAATAACTTTTATCGTTAGCCTCCTCTCTGTCATGGCTCCTGTTTCTCACCCTTCTGACCCTGCCCACTGAGTTCACTCTTATTGATGTAATCACACATGCTTTTTTGTAGTTACACCATCACAGTGCTTATTAGAATTATCATCATTTCTACTGCACCTTAGGTCAATCAAATTAAATATGCTTATGCAATCTGTTGTCATTTTAAATTTTCAGCTAGGATTTCTTCATCTAGAAGGACAATTTTACTTTTATCTGATCAATAAATAACTAGCCTGTCAAATGACTCTGGAAAAACTGGTAGAAAATCATTCATCGGGGCAAAATTTTAAGTCTAGAGAGGGTTTTGTAAACCTGGACGATGGCATTTCACTGACCTTGAATCCAGTTTCAAAATTTATTAGTGTCAACTCAATCTTTCACTCTGTTGCAGAATAAGCATAAAATATGCATGATTTATATTTATGTGTATATTGAACTTAATAAATTAGTCAAAAGTCAAAATATTTTTGAAGGAATATTCAGTCTATTCCACATTGACTAATTCACTGACTTTCAGCTATAGCCCAAAACATGCTTTTTGCTTGTAGCTTAAATGATTTTTTTAAAAAAATAGAGTACATAGACTGAGAAGTGACAATGTAGTTCACGGTGATATTCTATATATTCCTTAACTTTTGCTCTTTCTATGGTCAGGATATGTACAAATAAGTAAATCTACATTAGTTTAAATCTAGAAATTTTTGTTTGGCTAAGCTCTGAAAACAGCTTAAATAGAGTGGGAAGCTTGGCATCTTGTTATTGCTTTATAAGATAAAACTTATAATACCACCTTATAAAAGATATATTCGTTTATATTCACGCTCAATCAAAAGTGTAGGGTTTCAGGTCTGGGAATGTATTACAGATCGTTCTCTCCTGGTTATTTTTGGCTGTAAGTATATTGATCATTTTATCATTTTCTTGTTTTAAACTGCTTTAAACACAGCACAAATGTTATTCTCATCATGCCAGAAATGGGTTTGGAATTGATTTTGAGTTTCCATCAATTTTACTCTTTGCTCTCTGTGAGTTTTTCACTCAGTTAAATTCAAAAGGATAGTTTTGTTCAAAAGATGTTCAGAATGCAACTTTTAGAGATCCTTAGCTGGACAAGAAAATACCCATTTTCTGCTTTACACAAGAGTAAAAATCATTAAACTTATTATCATGGACTTTATTGAAATTAGTGAAGAATCATTCATGTGAATGCAATTTCAAGGGCTTCCTCCCTCTTTCTCCTCATGTAAGTGTTTGACACAAGCATGTATCTTTTGAGAAGCTGGCCTGATTGGTCTAGGTTGGCACTGTTTCAGTGTTTGGCCTACGGCGGCTGCTTAGGAATAATTTTGTCTCATCCTCTCTATTTTCCTGGACTGTATCAGACTCAGACACGTGGTATGCAAAGGAAATCCAAGTCCTTTAAAAATGCTATTTCTTTGGGTACTAAAGCCAAGCCCAGTTCTACTTTGGCAAATGATCTTATCAAGATTTAATAAGAGATATTCAGTAATATCTTCCATCTATAAGAAGACATTCCACTAAAGAAGATAATTTATTAGATACAGTATACATATATTTCCCCTACTGGTACCAGGGAGGGATGTAATCAAACTTATTTTTTTTTGTACTGAGAATAATATAACACTGACATGAATTTAATGGCAATTATTCATTTCAATTAATTAAAAAAATAAACAAGTAGTTCTTTTCATATTAAAACAGATACTAGAGATCTATTTTCAGTTATTGCTGAAAATATTTTGTCTTCCTTAAAGGCACCTTACTAACACAGCTGCTTTGCCCTCCTCTGCACTGTCACAATTCTGAATTTGTAACATTTCAGCCAGGTTCTCTAGACTAATTGGATGAAACAATTGCATCACAGTATTACAGTATTAAGATTCCTTTGCAGAATCAAATGAGAGATCTGTATAGTTCGAATAGCCTGAAAAATTTGCAACAAATATGGCCAAAATCCTATAAGTTCCATACATTTTTCTCTATTTCCAGTAATAATAACTCGTACAGTAAGTATTAGGTTCATACTTAAGAATATCAACAAACAGGGAAAATTTTGATACGTAAACTTCATTTCCCACCCCATCTTTACATCTCCCCTGCACTGCATTTTATGTTTTAGAACAAATGCTTCATCCCTTTTCCAGCTGTCTAGGCCCTTGATTTTACATGTGTAGTATGACACACCTTAAAACAGGGAGCCCCACGAACTAGAATGGGACATTAATTTAAATACAGAGTTAGGGGGAAGAGCTCCATCTACTGAATCAGTTAGATCATCGTTTGTACCCTATAGTTATTCCATTCACTACTTTCAACCTCTTAGAGGCTAGAGAAAATAGAAGAGTTATAGACCAGGGCGGAAAAAAACAAAAACAAAACAAAACCCCCCAACACGGCTTTGAGTCTGATGCTACTTTGAATATTTCCCAGATACCTGAGCCCCTTTCCTTTGGCCCTTCCCAATCTCCAAGCTTTCCACGTTGTAATATAAAGGAAGAATGAGATGCTTTGCTATGTAAACTATCCCTGGAAAGAGGCAGAAAGCCACTGGTTATTAAAGGCAAATCACCAGATAGCTGAAGGGAGAGAGACAGAAAGAAAATCACTCTACCTGGCCAGTTGAGCAACCCAGGTAAGAAGCAAAAAAAAGAAGAGTAATGTCCTTAACTCCTCCTGCCTTGCATCATTGCTGGGGAGGTCTGCAGCCACCCAGGATCAGCTCTTCTGGGCTCTCCCCAGCTGCACAGTGTTGTTGTGGCATTGGGAATTTGCTGTGGCTTCGTAAGATTATGGGGATATGCTTCAGCAAGCCAAAAAAGTCACAAACAAAATTCAGGAGAGAAAAAAGTATGAAAACAGCAGATCTTACTGGAGAAGCTCTTAGCATTTTCCTTTGTATGCCACAAATTTCTTTGGAATTTCCTGGTTCTGTGATCAGAAAAATTATCATATCATGTTTATTATTGTTGTTTTTTCAGGGTTGCTGGTGGTGAGGAGTGGTATGGTAAGTGAGAACAGACAAGCAGACCAGGGAGTAGCAAGGTAAAAATACTTCTCCCACTTGTTTGCAAGCTTTCCAGGAGATTACAAGGTTAAAAAGTTTCTTCTTCAAAATACTGAAGACATACAGAAATCACATATAGAAAAAAGTGATCACAGATTGAGAAAGTAAAAAACTTAATACAGTAACAGATATGGAACAAAGCAATCCCATCTGAATAAATTTGAACGTTAATATAGCTGTATAATATTCAAGAGTGTGTAAGACTTATAAAAATACTTCATAAATTAAGATAAGTTATTAGAATATAAATAGATATTACACACACATATTAATCAGATGGAGGCAATAGTTAATTGGATTTTTAAATTACAGAAAAATAAAATATATAATAAATTAATAAAAGTATGTATTAATGCTAATCCTCTTTTATGTAAAAATAGAATTAATATAATGTAAAGTGGAGTCGTTTCTATGTATGTATGTATATATATATATATATATATGTATGTATGTATATCTGCAGAAATGAATGACTTTGAAAGGTGATATGTTACATAGAAATCAAAACTTTGAATTATTTTAAACTGGGCATTTAAAATATCAGCATTATACCCAGCAGGTTTCTTTCCTTTTCAAAAATATACATTTAATTTTAAGGTTCTGTTTTAAAGCATGAGAAAAACAAATCTGAAAAGCATTGCATATCAATATATATATTATCAAAATTATTTGCATTTATTAGAATATTTAGTTCTCAAAAAAATAACTAATTGGATTTTCTTCAAGCCTTAGCAAGACAAGTTCAGTTCTGAGTCAAGAATAACTATGTAAAATTTCACCTCAAAATTAAAAAATTTTTTGAATAGTTATCAAGACCTGAAAAACAAGATTATCTCCACTATAACCATAATAGACAGCTAATGAATAAATATATTCTGGGAAGAATCGATAAGAATTGCAAAGCCTGAGAGGGTCATCACAGACTTGAGAAAGGTAACCAAATGAGGAAATATCAAACAGAGTTAATGGAGATAAAGCATTCTGAAAAATGGAAAGTGTTAACAATCACTGACAAGAAAGAAAATACTTCAAGAAAGAAAGAAAGAAAAGAAAGAAAATACTACAGCGATGACAACAAAACAAAACAAAACAAAACAAAACAAAACAAAACAAAACAACTGGAAATCTATGTCTCCAGAAGCAAAGTATGACTACTTATTAAAGAAGAGAGAACCTATTTCTTTGTCATTCCCTTTGGGAGCCTGGCTTAAAAAAAAAAAAAAAAAAAAAGGTTGTACAAAAGATACATGTGTTCCTTTTCTGGTATCATTACAGGCCCACCTAGATTTAGCTTTCGATTCCAGATGAGATCAGGCATGTTCAGACTAGCACATCTTTGCTCTGTAAGCACAGAGCTGCTATCATTTCACTGGTAAATTCTCATATCCCCAAATTTATGCACAATAGAAGCCCTTAAAATTCTGCAAATTTTCTACTTCAATGACATACCTCATTGAGTTAATTTTTTTTTTTTTTAATTTGCTCTGCTAGTATTAAGCTGAAAAGTTAAGGCAGGCAACTCCTATAAGAAAGGAAAGTTGAATAGTACTTACCCTAAGTATAATGTGCAAGCCTTAATGGGGAATCTACTCTTGCTCTATGATTTTTAGAAGGGAGTCCAGGTCTACACTCAGCTCTCGCCCTTTTCCCTTCTGGAAAACTGAGAAGACTCACTGAAGGTGGCTCTGAGAAAGATCATACAAATCAACAGCCTTACCTGTGGCCATTCAGAAGACTGCACTTTGGTGTGTGTTTAAAACTATGAATAAAGTCAGATACAGCGCATGCTCAGCAAGCAATTTAAAAATATTTATAACATTGTTGTTTCAAAAACAAATTTCCTCACACAAAGCAAAACTCACATTTCTTATTCATGCCAAGTTTAACGTTCTGAGACAAAGCTGTTTTGGAGTTTTCCGCTGGAGGAAAAAAGGCTTCTAAAATTTTTTGTTGAACGAAAAATAGTTCTCTCTTCCCCTTTGGGTACTCTTAAAGGGGTGGAATAGATTTTCCCTCAAGTTTCAATAAAATTCACCTGTGGCTAAGATAAGGCATTAGAAATTTAAGGTCTGAAAAAAAAATTTTAGAGAAACTAAGAAACTAAAAACTATGGGTTTAAACAATGCAATGGTCATCCGAACCTTCAAGGCAGTCTTGCATTTTACTGTACAAAATAAAAATCCTGATACAGACAAGATATATTATTACATATACAAAAGTTCTATAGTGATGAGAATAATGTATAGATAAGCATTTGGATACCAAGACAAGTTATGTTTTTCTTTTGTTAACTAAAATCTGAACTCTTCAAAACTGAAAAGGAAATACATAAAAAATTTAGGAGAAACCCAGTAATAAAGTCAGTATAATTCTTCTGTTTTACATAGTAAGCATGGAGAGAAAGGCAATCACATAACATCTGGTTAAATTTCATGTTATAAAAAATAAAAAAAAGATGAAATACGATTTTTAAAGTATTAAGTGCAGCAGAAATGCCTGTTGTTACTCCTAGCTGGGAATTTCTTTCTCCTCCTTAAGTTCTCCTAAGTATTCTATTTTACCATCTATCGCCAAACCTGCACGGCCCACAGATCTCACAGATCTTATTTAAATCTCTCACTTAAGTCTCTGGATGACTTTCAGCCCCTGCTCTACTTTCCAGGGGTGCTCAGCTGGCCTCACAAACGCTCCAGAGACACATCTCTCAGTATCTCTGATGCTTTCAAACTCAGCAGAGGGTGCCCCCCCCCAAAAAAAAAGAATCAACGATTAAAAAAAGTTTATTAAAGTGAAACTAGAAGTGTAGATTTGAAGAAGTTGCTTCTACTTTTGTTTCCCTCTCTATGCAGCACAGGTGTTTCCTAACTCATACCACTGTGCATGCTGATGAGGGGGAGGGTTAAATTAAGGTGAGGGAGTGGGCCCAGGGCCCACCAGCATGCATTTAGGATCTCCAGCCTCATGTGTTAATGGATGTGTTTAAAGAACGACCCCCTAAAAAGCGTGGAATGAGGTTTCTTTTTGGCAAATGATTAAACCAGTATACTGAAATAATTAAAGCTTTGTCCTTAAATAAAGCATCAGATCAACAGAACAAACACAAAGATAAAAATTGCACACACATATGCATGTGTGCGCACACTCTCACACACACAGATACACAAAACTGGAGGGTGAGGGGAGAAGGAAATTAAATAAAAGAAAACAAACAGAGTCCTAACAGGCCATTCTCCGAAAAGGAATCTAAATAAAAAGTCATATGATATCTGATAGTGCAGGACACGTCGCCAAGAACTGGAGCGGATTGCCTACAGGAAGAAAGGGCCAGTGTATTCCAGCTCAAAGAGCTTTTCTTTCCTCCTCCTCTATTTTTTTTCCCTTTTCTCCTCGACTGTGAATGTGTTACTCTCAGGTCAGATTCACGAAGAATCCCAGAATGACAGCTATCACCTTGCACTGCACTCTTAGAGGTACAACTAGCTGATCGCTGCTTGAGTTGGGATCAAGAGGGGCTAGTACAGGTTTCAGCAACAGCCTTTGCCATAACCCTTATCTTTCACAGACCCCCTTGGTCACATCAAAAAAAAGACCCCCTGCATAAAAAAAAAGCAAAGCAAAAACAAAACAAAAACCAAAAATGCAAGCCTAACAGCCATAGCAACAAAAGAGTTCAGGAAGAAAAAAATCAGAAACAAGCCAAAAGAGGGAAAAAAGCTCTTGCCTTCAATATAAAACTTTTTAAAGACCCAGTTTCTTTTATTTAATGACTTTCTTTTCAAAGATTTTCTCCTTTAGCAATATTAAAAGCTTTCAAAATCTCTACAAAAAGTATAGAAAAGTCTAAAGCAATATAAGAATTTTCCTGAAGAAAACACAAGAAGAAGTGAGCTACCCTAGAAAATTTTGGAGTTGCCAAAAGTTCCCCTGATTCTGATGTCTTTCAGCAAGTTCAAATACAGACACTGGTCATCTAGCTGTTGTTTTTTCTCTGAGGGTCATTACTAAGGCAACACATACACAGTAAGTTACTCCCCCCCCCCCAAAAGACTCCTTGTTATCAAGTTACTTCAAATGTAAGGCACTCACACCTCCTAGCAAGAAGGGTTTACTGACTAGACATCACACTTTGCTCTGATATGGATTAACACCCTTAAAAAGCAGTTATCTAAATGCTTTCTAAAAATATGAAAAATATATAAATCTATATTTTCTCTACAGGACAAAAACAGATTATATTTTCAGTGAATGAAAAAAAAAAGAGTTTCTGAATCCTGAAACCATGGTTTTAGTTAGTTTCCACTTAGTAAAATAGTTATCTGTAGTTAGGAACTGCACATAATATACAAGAATTTTTGTGGTACCTATAAATTTTCCCCTTGTTGAGTTTTGTGTCTATTAGGTACCTTAAAAAGATTTCCAAATGACAATGAAAATATAAATGCGTTAGAAGAACTTTTAGAAAGAAAACATTTTCTTTGGCTCATAAATTAAGAATATTAGGATAAAGATATAAATGTACAGCATATATAAAAGATGGAATTGTTTACCACATTTTGCACATACAGTTCACATGCTGATTTCTTTTTCTTTTGTGAGAGCATTAATTTGAAAATGATAAGCACTCTGGAATGTTTGCTACAAACACAAATTCACAGTAAAAATACACATGCACAGGCAAAAAAATCAAATGAAGAACACAAAGCTACATGGCAATCAGAATCACTGAAAAATTTCGGTCTGCACTACATTTCCCTTAAACTAATGTATCAGGGATGGGGACAAGTAATCTCTCTGGGGTTTTTGTCATTTATGTAATTAGACAGAAACAAAAATAAAATACAAATATCTACTCCCTTTGTACCTTTCTTAATAAATGACAAGTGACACAACCTTTCAAACAGACAGATGCAAAAACTTGTGAGACGAATGAACTAATATACCCCACTGGTATTTTGGGAACCCAAATTCCATAATTAACTTTTTACCTAAGTGGCAAAAGTAGAAGATAGTCTTGACTCTAAATTGATTTTTTTGGTGCACTCTTGTTCTCTTCTCCGCAGGATTCTGGGGACCCAGAAAGGGTAAAGAGATGATCAGAGAAGATGTATCCCGAACAACTTTTATTGTGAGTAAAAAAAAAAAAAAAAAAAAAAAAGCATAGAGGGAGCATAAGAACAGTTGGATTTAGAAGATTAAAGGAAGAGAAAAGAGCAACATACCCAACTTAATTAGTCTTTTCCCTTTTAATTTTTTATGTATATATATTGGGGTGATGGGAGAAAAGATAACTGGATTTCTTTTGAATGTCTTTGTGTTTTTATAGAGTGAATGTTCTGTTCCTGTCTCTTTCTTTTTAGGTGAAAAACTAATAAAAATAGAAAAACATATATCAGACATTAAGCGGACTCCCCCCACCCCCTTCCCTTTGTAAAGAACTCTTTGTTCTCTAGTGAAAATGCTGAAAAATCCCCGGGCAGCTACTCCCTGAAACAAGTGCAAAACACTTAGAGGCTTTTGGGCTGGCTGGGAGCCAAGAACCCTCCCGCTGTCTGGTTAGAGAGGAAAAAAAGAAGAGAGAGGGAGAGAGGGGAAGAGAGATTGGGGTGGGGGGGGGG